>JAUUEB010087728.1:0-13908 GCA_032362205.1 Clione limacina | reverse complement strand
GTCTAATGATCCAAACATGCTTGCATCATTGATTGGTTCGAATAGCCTTTGAGATTGGTGATTACAATTTTTTTATCAGGATTATGATCGCGAGTCTTAGCAGAGTCTGTCTAAGGGGGATAACGCCTCCTGATAACGCCAGAAACAACATTATTCTATTATTAACAATTATGTTCATTACTAAAGCCAAAAGAACTTTTAAGACTAAAAATGTGTGTGTTTTTGCACCTATATTGAAGAAAAATGTATGGGGCATGCCCCAAGACCCCTCTAATGGATACAAATTATGTTTGAAATACACCTGATGCTGCATGTACAAGAAAGTCTTGTTTTTTTCTTATTTGTTAAATGATTTTTTGCAACTTATTAATATTTAATATTCTACTGTGTTTTTGCTCATTCTACTATTTTTTTTGAGTTAATCTACTGTTTTTTTGTTTGGGAGTCTCTGATGTATTTTATAGACAAGGAATAGGATTGGTATTATTCAAGAGGATTTTAAAAGTTAAGGGATGGTATTGCCTGTGTTTCAAAATGCACACTCTTTGACCTTTTTTACAGACTGAAGTACAGCTCTAGGAGTGTGGTTACAATTGATGGCTTTTCAGAGCTCTCTGATGCTGATCCCGATGACATAGAACCTTGGTTGCCCCGCTTTCCAGGTAAGAAGATTGGAAATTATTGATATAGTCTTATGCACCTCTAACTCTGTATTTAATGATTTGAAATTGAGAAAAAGATGAATAAAATCTCTTTATTGCTAAGAGTAAGAGGTTTACAACAAAATAAACCCACTCTTGTTGAAGTATATGTAAGAAAATTAGACATTGTTTACGGTATTTTTTAAGTTTTGTTGAAAAGTGGATTACCTTTGTTGCTACCAAGTTCTAAAAATTGCATTGTTGGTCATGTTTTCAGTACAAGTTATTATTTTTGTATGCACAATTATCAAAATGTCTCTAAAATTATCTTTTAACAATTTCCAAGATCAATCTAATGTATTTGTTCTTCTCATTTTTGACTTAATTTCTAGTAGAAGAACCAGACTTGGATGTTGAAAATTCAAAGTTCATTATTGCCAAAGTGGGGGATAAATTTTGTGAACTGGTTGAGCAAGAAAGGGAAGCTAAATCTTGGGCTGGTGAACATGGTAAGTTATTCTAAAAATACATATATTCTTAAAATTATGCTTTATTATGTTTTAGGCTTCTTAGATAAAGATTATTTGTTAAGAATTCAAACACTCTCAGTGAACAAATAAGCATTATTGAATAATGGAAACACAAGATATCACAATTTGTTTTCCTGTAGATATACTAGATAAGATTTAGACACAATTTTCTATTTAATTTGAAAGATTTTATATTTTCACAAGAACACTTGTATAACGCTTATTTAAATCTTTTGTGCAGGACTTATTTTTGCGTGTCCAAGCCAGTCAAAAAATGTAATTTACTTTGTTTTGCCATCTCCAGGGGTATAATGGTACTTTTTTATTGATGAAGCAACTGTGCTCTATTATTGTTAAATTAGTTATTTTTTGAGTGACGCCCATTTTATTTGTATACCTGTAAAAACCCAAAGATACTGCTATCCCACAGTTAATGTGACCCCCAACTTTGTGAGGTAAAAATGTGCCTCAGACTGATGTCTCAAAGATACTGCGACCTCTACTTTGGACATTCATAAAAAGAGTAGGAAAACTATTTGACAACAATAAACGAACAAAAAATATAAATGATAATGACTAATTTAGATAACTTACCTTGTTTTCATTGTTCTTTTTACCATGATCGCCGAGTGCTCAATATGAGGTTTGATTTGTTATTGTCTTTCTAGTTGTCAGTTTTTTTACAATCCTCAGTTCAAAGTATTTTTATTCACAGCAAAAATTTGTTTATTTTTATTTAAACAGTTTAAAATCGTCTAAGATTATCTTTACATTTAAAATCCATTGAATTCTTGTCAACAGTATTTGTATTACAGCTGTTCCATTTGTGTACAGCTCAACAAATATCGATAACGGTTAAATATGTTCACATATAACTGACCTACACACCAACACACAATGATTAATGAAAAGGACGCTACTCTTTATAACACTTTCTAAGAAAAAAAATGGCGGACACGCTTAATCCTTATCCTTACTGCTTCTTTAAGTTTTGTACAGCCTTTTTTTTTTGGTTATCCAAGTATAGTGCGACTAGTGACCTTGGGTATGCATTTTATGACCCCATAAGGTCGCAGTATCTACAGGTTTTTACGGTATACAATAAATATTTGGAGTCACAGACGCACAAAATTAATAAATTTCTCATAGCATCTCCCTATGATCAACGTTTTTTAGATTTAGTATGTTGCAATGTGAGTTCTCATGAGTTTCTTTTTATAATTAGATTTTCTACCTTCAACATAAAAGAAAATCTGATGGTGTCTGTAATCTTAACTAAAATCAATAAACATTTGCTAACTTATGTTTAAAGAAATTACTGATAAAAAGATTTTCAGAAAGAACAGATGTTATACAGTGAATAATTGATTTAATCATTCAATAAATATTTCTTATCTGTGGTCAGGAACAAGCTAAGATTGCCAAGTTGGGTTTGGAGATGAAGTTGATCACTTCAGAGACAGACGCTGAGGCTGATAAGTGGGAGGAGCCAGACAATGCTGTGGTCAAGCGAGCCAAGAACATGTCCAGCATGGCCTTCAGTATGTATCTGTTCACCCGTGGCGAGGGGCCACTACGTACCACACAAGACTTGTTTGTGCAGGCTCAGTTCTTTGCTCAGGAAGGCAATAAGCTGTACACTACCATACAACACTTTGCTCAACGAGTGAGTCTTAACACATTTATCCAATAGAATCAATGTGAACTATATATAGTGCTTCCAGTTTTTCTGGTAAATTCTCACAACCACCAAATACTTGAGGATATAGAATATTTCTTTCTACAGAATTGCATTTATTTCTTTTAAGTTTGAGGGAAAATAATTTGTAACAAGTGTAACTGCTAGCTTAAAAAAAATATCAAAACCTTTTCTTTATGTCTACTTGAACTCATTTTATAAATTCTGATTTTAACTTGCCTTGTCTGGTTTTGGAGACAGCTGCTCATGGTTGTTGAAATGTGAGACAATCGCAGTGTAATAGTGAATAAAAAGTTTTGCAACATTTGTCCCCTTCAGGTTCCAAGCTGCCCCCACAAAGAGGAACTATTAATGTATCTAGACAGGATCCCTGTGTGCTGTCATCAGCTGCTAACTACACTCAAGTCTGCTACATTTGGCAAGACAGCTACATTCAATAAGGTAAGGAGTAAACCAGTTTTACAGCTATGTTCAATAAGGTAAGGAGTGAACCAGTGTTACAGCTACATTTAATAAGGTAATAACTGACGTTAAACTAGTTGAGATATGAACCAGTCGGACAACTACATTCAATAAGGTCAGAAATAAACCAGTCTGCTATATTTGGCGAACAGATACATTCAATGTAAGAAATGAACCAGTCTCACATGAATGCTTTGACAAATAAGTGCTGGTAACAAATTACATGCAAATTAGCTTGATCAACTATGTACAAATGTTGCTTTGGCTGATTTTTAATAATTTTCAAAAATGCACATCCATAATTGGGGTATATATTTTTCCATGTAAAGACAATAAATTCACCTTCATCTCATCAGTCAAATAGTTATCTGCATACTAAGACCTCAAAAGCATCATTAATACATCAAATTGATTTAGGAATCCATTCTTTGTTCCATTGGTTTTATAAAAATCAGAAGAATGATAAAGATCAAAGAAACCAATTTTCCATTTCTTTGAAAAATCAACAACACTGTCATCAATGTTTTAATAGTTCAGGGCTATGTATTGTCTGCAGAAATTGTGTTTTTTTACTTTCTTAAAACGTTATGGTATAGTTCCAAGTACTTATTATAAGATTATAAATAGATATTAACAACAAGTTATAGGATGTAATAAATAGTAATTAAAAAATTGTGTAAGAAATAGTGTTCTAAGTGAATGAGTTAAGCTTACAATGCAGATTATTTGATGGGGGTTTCACGAATTAAAGTCGATATCCAAAGTTTGAATCTTTTTAGATTATTACCTATGCATCTTATGGAAATAGTATTAACAAAAAGTCTAGGGGGTATGCCCCTAGACATTTCCTATACATCTTAGGTGCCTTATATGGGTGCCATTTTTTTTTTAGAGTAGAGTAAGCCATGACCATTCCCAGCTCTGATAGTTGCTTCTTATTAGTATTTAATAAAGGTATTAGCAGGAACTTAATTCATGAACAGTTTTATTGTAGAAGATTATATTATTTTTAAAAATGAATTCAACTTTATAATACTATAAAAGAGAAGATGTTTATATTCTTGCCTATTTTAGTTGATTTTATGGATTTATTCTCTCATCACATTAAAACTTCATAATGCAAATAAAAGGAAAGATATTTTTATTTTTGTCTTTTTTAGTGGATTTTTAAAATTTATTCTCTCATTACATTTAGGTGGACAGTGCAATCCAAGAGACCAAAAATCTGATGAATATTGTGGCAAAAGTAGTAACGACATGCTTTGTGTGTGCCACAAAGGTAAGATATTATCTGTGACTAAATGTGTAGGGGTAGGTAAAGGAAAACCCGGTCAAAGTCGGAAACAAATTCATATTTTTTGCCTCTTAAATAGAAGGGTTGCAACCAAAATTTTATTTTATGAACAATTTTACATGGTTATTTCCCCTCTTAGTAGAAAAATTAATATGATAGGAGGAATTTACCCATACTAGTGGCAACGTGTCTTTATGTGTACATGGGTTCTCAGTGACCTTGTCTACTTATATAGCTGATTGAAAAACTGCAAAAATTTTTGCTAATGTTGTCACCAGATTTATTTTTGAACTTCGGAAGCAAGAATTGATTGCTTGATGATACAGTAGAGTCCGGATGATATAAACTCAATTAATATGAATAATCGATAATTCGAAGCAAATGCAAAAGTCCTGATTTCCCCCCTCTTTGTTTAAGTAAAATATTATTCTTAATATGAAGGGGTCTATCGATTATTTGAATTCTTTATCCTTTGAGATGGGACAAGTTGGTCTCAAGATTGATTTTCATTAATACAAATCATATAAAACGACCAATAAAGACTGAGATACGAACAAAAACTGAATGGAAAAACTATCCTGCCTTTCCTTCGAGTTAACAATTCTTATCAGCTGCAAGAAAAGCGAAGAGTTAAAAAAATTGCTAAATTGAAGCATTGGAAAAAGTCACGAATTATAAATGATTCAAAGCAACTTGGTCGGCCCCGAGCGGTTCGTATTAACCGAACTCTACTGTAAAAGATCAGTTTGCTCCTTTATGATGTTTATTTTCTTCATGATATAATTTATTCTTGAGTGAGTAGTATGTGGTTGTGTTAGCAAAAAAGTTAACTTTGAGGCATAAATAGGTTTTAAGTGCTCTAATAAAGCTTGCTCTTCTTTTCTCCAGTACAACATTGACTATCGCACCTCGCCCACACCCAGCACCAGCAGCCAAATTGCTAGATGGACTGCTGGTGTGTCCTCATCTACCCCAACGGGTCGTTATGACTCAAGGATAGGTGGAAGTGATGCAGAATCAGGAGCTGTGACCAGTGGACATGCAGATGTTCTCTATCGCAGCACCAACCAGACCAAATCTCTGACCTTATTGGACAAAACAGGATAGAAAACTCTTGAAGTGCTGGTGCCATGCTGTCATACTGTCCATTCCATGATGTGTCGCGTGTTGTTGCGCAGCAACTCATTCATGAACAAATCCAAATCTGTTGTGCAATGCAAGAGAGAAGTTGTTTTTCAGTAGCTAAAAGTTATGTTTTCATTTGCCCTTTAAGTCAAAAAAGGCTGTAGCGCAAAGACCTAATCAACACGAAATCCTATTGAATAGCATGCGAGCAAGAATGCAAAATACTCAAAATATTTATAAAATGTCTGAATTCTTCTCTTAAAAGCATTTTTTGTGAGTCACTTAGGATCACTCACTAATAATGTATGTAAATCTTTCACTTTGTATGTAAATTGTTTAACGATAATCTCCTTTTGGAATGAGTAAGCAGCTGATTGTTTTCTGAGGTATTCTTACCAAGAAAGTATTCTTGAATTCCCACCGAAAGGATATCCAGTCTTTTAACACTGAGATTGTTACCTTTTTAACAACCAGACTTTCAATGAGCATTGTCTCTCCAGCATATTGTTTGTAAAAAAAGAGGCACTGAGTAGGGGAATTATCATATTTATGTTGAAGAGAGACTTTCATGTTTCTTTTACAGACGGACAAATTGAACATAATGGTTTTATAGTATTTCTTGATGTTCATAGAATCAGTCAATTAAAATTTTCATATTGCATGTTGACAACTGTGTGTTGCTCACAACATGATGCCTTTTGGTGTGATTATAAGCAGTGTTGTCAGATCAAAGTGGGAGATGACAAGGTTTTATGTGTATTGTAGGATTATAAACTGCTTTGCAAAGGTATTTCTATTTTGTGGAACACATTGTAGCTCAAGAATTAACTACTTGGTCTTATCCAAACTAAAATATTTGAAAGATGTAAAGATCTGCAAAGGAATATGATGTCTCCATATTCCATTCTGTCTCAGTGTCTGATCCAGAATCTCACTGTGTCTCATTTCTTAACTCAATGTCCATATGTACATTTAGGCTCTCAGAGCAGTTTCCTACTATGTGTGTGTACAGGTGTGTTTGTGTGCGCGCAGTTTAGTGTCTTCATAGCTGACATAGGTTATATAGATATAAAGCGAGCTCTTAAACTTTCCCTGTAATTCAATCATGTATAGAACAGGGAGATATTTTAATAACCACTTTCGATTATATTTGTTTTTTAACTGTCACCTTAGTCTTAGTCTGTTTAAGCAAGATTTTTACTGGTATTATACTGTGTATTTTTCTTTCAGTTTATTTTTCCATTTTTTTTAATTGCAATGAATTTTATCTGTTTTGTAAAACAACAGAACATGGAGGTTTCTCAGTTGTAACAATTAGGGTGAAATATTCCAATTTTTTTGTCTTTTTTATTGTGAAGGATGTTGAGAGAGCACATTTGTTAAATTTTGCTTCAAAACACAAAAGAAGCAAATCAAAGACAATTTGATGTATATTTGTTATATCTTTCTTGATTTTATGTCATGGACCATTCATTTTTTTTAAATGTTCATGCCTCAGTGATTCTAGTCAGCTACCTTTGTTTATAACATTGTCTTGAATGGCGTTATTTATTTAGTTTTAATTTTAATTTTTTCTCATGTTTTGTGTAAAGAAAAGGATCTTGTGTTTGCTTTTTATAGTATGGATGGTTGCTTTTAAGCTCAAGGTGGCTTTCCCCAAATTACGTTTTTTTTATGTATGGGCAGCTTTTACTATTATCTTTGTAATCAGTAGATGACTGATTATACTCAGTTTTTTCAGAAGCAAATTCATTTTTGATTAGTCACTGGACAATGAACAAGCTTCCATTTTCATTGGAAATTTTTGGTTTTCTTTTTTTAAAATGTGTAAGAGCAGTGCAAAGCTTTATATTTGTTTTACATCTTTATTCACTAAAGACAATTTTCCTGGTTTGGTTTTCTTCAGTGTTTATAGGAGATGTTTCTAAAAGAATAAACAAATCTTTAAATCACAAGCTGTATTTTACAGAGAGGGAATGATAATGTAAACATATGATGTCATTCCATGTTCAATATGACAAGTATACCAAATCTCGAGAAAATCAGAAGTTTTCATTTTATTTGAAGACATAGTAAGAATACAGGGAAGTCACCTGGTTTTTAACAAGCGACCACATTGTCTCACTAGTCACTTGCTTGACTGCAGATGCCATTTAATGAACAGTTGTGTAGTTCAGGACATTGTTTTTCTTTTATTTCAACTGCTGTGAACTCTTAAACATATTGTTGCTGAAATGTTTGTTATTTCTTGTTCTTCCATTATTTTTTATTTGTTTTGTATAACAGAAGCAGGCTTTTTGACATTTGAATTTAACATCTTTACTGCTATGAAATTAGCAAAGTAAATAATGTTTATTAACATATTATAGCTACAAAAATTGAGCTTTTGATGCACCCTTTAAGCTTTGTTTTTCATTGAATTAATTATTTTATAAAGTTTTTTATATTATCCAAATCATGTAAACAAATTTCAAAATATAAATATTTAAGCTTAAAATTATAAGCTATTTTAGAATGAAATTGAATTTTTTTAAATTATGAAATAACTTGCACATCAATATGTTCAAAGTCTTTATTTCTAACTGACACAAATTATCATTTTTTTTCCTTGATTGGTAATGTTTTACAAGATAGTCAAGATGAAAGGCTGATATTTTGGTATATTTGTTCAGTTTACCGATTACTTTTAGTAAAAAAACCATTCCAAACAAATTAATTACCATTGTCAAAAATGAGTGTCAAAAGGTCAGCAGTTCATCATTTAAAACTAGTGTATCTTTTTGTTTTCACCACATTTATTTTGTATTTCTGTGTCTTTTATTTGATTTAACTTATTGAATCTGATTATGGTTTCTAAATTGTTTGGTCCACATAGTTTCAATTCAAACTTCAGCATTACAGTGTATATATTAAGTGTTGATTGTAGTCCCAAAAACTGGTGCGGTTTACAAAAACATTTGTTTCCCTGAATCCACTCCCTCGTCTTTATCCATTTATTTTATGTTTTATATTTTGAATGTTTAGTGTTCTTAGTGAATCTTGATGTATAGGGCATTGTCTGAAATCAAAGTTTGTGTATAAAGCTTTTGTTTTTCTTGACTTCAAACTGTCTGTATCTAAAATGTAATTGAGACCAGTGAAAGGGATTCTTAGAAATGATAATCAGCTAGCTAATAAAATAATCCATCTATAAGGCAATAACACTTGACTTATCTGTTCAATAGTTCATAACCCCACCTGCTTATAGAGAGTTCAATAGTATACACTGATTAGACTGACATTTACTCAGCTTTCAGATGTGGGTACCAAAGATTTATTTGTGTTCTGTTATAAAGGTTAAACTGTATTTGTCAACTGACATCAGCTACCAGGGTGTTACTTTTCACTTAGTAATATCAGTCAACTGAGTGTCACTTTTATCATATGTTTTAATTGATTGACTGTATCACTTTATCATATGTTTTAATTGATTGACTGACTTTGAACATCTACTGTATCTCCATATATCCATATTTATCTGTATCATCTTTACAAACTTGCACTTTTTTGAGTATGCATTGCACACAAGTACATCACAATTTTTAATTACAGGGACGTGGTAACTTCAAGTAACAGTAAAAAGATCTACATCTAGTTTCAGCGTATACTGTTAGGATAACTGGTCATTCTCGTTAGCTATGTTTTTTATCAAAACACTCCTGGAAATAATTAATGTAATTAATCTTTAACTTTGCCTTAGTTCCTTTTCATGATATATATGGATTTTTTAATGCTTTTCATTTAAACTTAAGTTATTATGATCTTTGATAAATTGATAACAAAAAGAAGTATCTTTATCTACTGTTTCATCTTACGTGAGGATTATCAGGTGGCAATTTATTAAGAATCATGTATTGTTAGTTACACTTTATATATGTGCAATATTCATTATTTACCTTTATCTAGAACCTAATCATTTACTCACCATATATTTTGTAATCCATGTTTTGAATGAAATTTTAATGAAACTGATTGTCAAGTCTTATACACCCCCCCCCCCCCCAAAGTAAGACAGTTATTCCATGAACAGTATGTTTATGTTACCATTGTGAACACTTTCATTTTGTTGTGTGTGTTTTTAATTGTTAAACTGATACATTGTGAGTGAATTTACTTTATAAACTATTACTTGTATTTTTGTTTAAACACTCTTATGTCTGTGATAATGTGTTAGGGCTTGTGCTCTTTGTATGTTCTTAGTAATTAGCAATTTGAAAGTGTTTTTCTGTACAGCGCAAACTGCTTTGTTGTTGTTCCTTGTTCATTCCTTCATTTGTTGTGACCATGTGTTGTGAACGGTCAGGGCTGTTTAGCGCCAATATAGGAGGACAATTTATAATGTCATTATAATCATCTTGGCCATAGATGCGTTTTTTCGCAGGCATTGTAGTATGGTGGTTAGAGAAATTCATATGTGGTGTCTCCCGTCAAAGGGGACTTCATTAGCTGAAATTGAAAATTAAGTTTCGTATTGTACAAATATTGAAGATCATCAAAGCTTTGGGAATAATTAATTAGTATTTAGTGGTGTATTTCAAGCCCCAAATATAAGAGATATATAAGAGATAAAGAATTGATAAATGATGTCCTCATTCAAGCACCTGGCCGACTGTGTGCCTTTGTCCACTATTTCTGGATGTTTTTGTCTCATATATCTATTATAGTGTGTTTCTTAGGAGGCAAAGACAGAAGGTTATACGAATATAATTTTTTTTTAATGAGTGAGCTCATACAAATGAAAAAAGTAGTGTAGGTCCATCCTATAACTCTGACAAGGGTTGTTTTTGTATATTTATATATATATATTATTGCCTGATGTTCAGATGTGTTCAGTATATTGGAAAAATGTAGAAGAAAGTTTAATCTATATCTGCTAGGTTAATTAGGAAATAACAAAATTTTGCTCACAGTAAGCGTATTTCTAATACAAAAAAATACATGCATTCAACATTTTTGATGCACCTTTCCTATAGATGTACAAGATTTTCTATCTGCACCTCCCCCACCCCACCCATGCAATTAACTTTGCATTTGGTTATGCAGCAACAATTTTACAATCTACTAGGCGTCATCGTCACTCTCAACACGGTTCTTTCCCATGTCGTGATTTATGGGACCAGACTGCTGGCAATCTGAGGTGGGTTAAGTTGGGACTATATGTAGGTTGAGCAAAAACGTGGACACATACTTCTGGTTTCATTCAACAGTTATTGCTGCAGTGTGGGCAATTGCACTATCCTGCTGTAGAATAACTCTTGTTAAGTTGACCATGTCATTTATAAGATATTGTGTTTTTTAGCTTGTTGAGAGTTTGTCAGTTTCTTGGAGTAAATAAAAAACTTCAGCAAACAAGTTCAAATCAGGTTTTTTCTACACCAGCTGAAATGTTCACAATTTTATGCTGGGAGGACAGAAATCTAATCTCTCTTCCCATTTCTCATGTCTAAGATTTTAAAAGCCAATAGTCTCATTTAAGTCTTTTTTGCACTATGATTGGTGTGTCTCATTGAATTTGTTGTAAATCTGCATTTTTATGCTATTATTTTCATAATATTGATGATGACTGAAATTGATTTCTAATGTTTTACACTTATGCTGTGTGTAATTATACTACCCTGTGTGTGAACCTTTCATTCAAAGATAAGTATTCTAGAAGAAATGGCATTATGAATTTGCTTCCACTTTTGTACGTTTTGGCTGTAATTTGTGTAGAATAGTCTACTACAACTTTTAAAAATCTATCTATTGGGAGAGGCAAGAATGGATAATTCAGAGAGTATGTGGTTAAAAATGACATTCTTATATACATTAAAAAACTTACTGTGACATAGTATTGGTATCACAACCAAAACATATTTGCAGCTACGAACCTTTATTTATTATTCAGAGATTATTAAAGTTGAATGATAATTATCTTTTATAGCTAACAGTAAGATATATCTATAACCATCTTTTGTCATGTTTAGATGTTGCTCTACCTATCTCTTGTAAAAGTTGAGATGAGCTGTTGCCCATATCCTGTTGAAAAAATAGTGTGCATACGATTTTGATGATATGGTTATTTTGCTATATTACCCAGCTTAAGTGTAGCTCCTTGGTCATGCATCTCTGATAAAGTTCAGATGGGGCCTGTTTATTGTAAAGTCAAAACTAAAAGCCAGATATAGACAAAATTGTAAAATTGCATTTTAACCCGATTTGTCATTTGATTATTTTGAACAGTGTGAAGTCTACCTCCCTGCTTTAATACTCATTGACTTCTATGCGTTCCATAGCCAATGCATCTTAAGTTGAAAAATATCTTTCAAAACTGTGAGCAAACTTACTGAGACTTTGTAAAACCTCAGTATGTATCCTTTGTGATTGCGATACTTTTGAGATGTATTGAACATTGTACCAGACTTCTTTGACAGTTAACTGTATTCATGTATGAGGTTAGATCCTTTTAAGTCACACCCCTTGTAACATATCTGTCACAGCCTTGTATACCTCATAGAATGTCATTTATTATCTTTTCTTCTATTCTTATGCCACCATGTTTTCTATATGAATTAAAACTTCTTATTCCAGTGCTGCCAAGTTTGACAGATGTTTTATTTAATGCCATAGACATTCTTCATTTGCTTTGTCATTGCTACACAGTTAGGCAAAGCTTCTCTATGTGTTGAAAAACCTGACAAAATAACTACTTATGTGTCAATTGTATGGAGTAAAATAGTCCCAATGTTTGTTTGTAGTCTACAAAATTAAACATGGACTGTCAGTAAAGCTACACCATTAGTAACAATGAGACAGGTTATTGTCACTAATGGGCCTTGTGTTTTCATTTGAGTATATAAGCGGCATTGCTAAATTGTTAAGATATGACACTCAGTTAAGACATCCTTAATGCTCTTGTTGAAAGTCTGTGCTTCGTGTGTGGCTTTAAAAAGAAACTAAACAATTACGGAAATAGCAAATATTTTCCACATTTCTTTATAGGCCATCAGTTCACAGAATTAATATTAGTTGATTAGATGCCCCATGGTATCTTGTTATTTATCAACATTTGTTTAAGCTTTATCAGATAATAGAATTGTGTTCTCTCATTGTTGTGTTATGCATTATTTCATAGCTTCACGGTGTATTAAAATGCAATATCATAACTCGGTGGTATTTTATGTTATCATAACATTATAGTTTCATATCATTTCTTCCATATTCCTTTATTTATTATCTATTGATTCCTTGATATTTTATCGTCATGCATACATTACTCTTAGTCATTTCATAATCTATCTGTGAATACAATAATCACGTCTACAATTTCAAATAGCCAACAATCAATCAGTTTTGTGTTCATTTGTCAGTCTTGCAATATTTTCTTTTATGAAATGTTTTATTCCATCTCATGTATATCACTCATTTCCTATTTAAGGCAATATTTTCCCACACTCACTGTCATTGAAATTCTATTGACATTCATCAATGATTACAAATTGATGTGCCATAAAGGTGGTAAAGCTGAAATAAGTCAAGTAAATCCTGTTGATTGTGCATTAAATTCTTCTGTTGGTTTGTAATGCATAATGAACTGAATCTGATGAGCCTTTGCAGACATGTTTATCAACATCTTAGCTCAATACTAATCTCTCAAGAGAATATGGAGTTACTGTGTTGATGATTTACATCTTGTGATAGGGCATCTAATCTAGTCGTTTTAAGGCAAATTTTGTGTGCAGGATATGAGAACTTTGATTTGTACACCAAGTTGGTGATTTAGTGTGTAAGTGCATAGTTCATTTTTATTTTTGTATATCACCATGGTAATACAATGATTATGTTCAGAAGGTCCAATTGTTTCCATTTGTCAAAAGATTTCTAAATCAGAAAGTCCAAAACTCCTTTTGCAAAATCAAAATCTGACTCAGCAGCTAGCCATCTCTTCCATGTCTTTTTATTCAGGAGCGTTGCGCCATTATATATTTTAAAACTCTTAATTGATGCAAACCAAAGAAATCATTTCTGTATCTTATACTCAACTCTAAAATGGAAATATTTTTTCCACGCACACAATTATATTGTGAAGTGGTATATTTTCATCTTGTCTGTCTGTCTGTCTGTCTGTCTGTCTGTCTG
>JAUUEB010087617.1:0-15372 GCA_032362205.1 Clione limacina | reverse complement strand
AAACACTGTATTTTTAATGAAAATATTGATGATACAAACTCGTAGTGAAAAAACCGGTTTCCGACTGTTGATATTTATTCAAAGTTGATAATATAATAGCTAGTAGTATTAGCAGTCATCGTGTATCAAAAATAGTAGCATTTAAGCACTCGTTCGTCTTGTAGGACTACGTTCACATTTTAGATATTGAAAAGACGAATTCACCCTGAAAGACGAATTCACCCCATTTTACGGTATGTCAAGAAATTTGTCGTTGATAAGCCGGATGTTTACAAATTGATGCGTGAGGGAGACAACTACTAAAGTGTAGTAGTTAGTTGTTGTGCTCTGTAGGCTGACATAGGTTATAGTTTGAAAGAATTTTAGCAGTACATTGAATAGCCAACAATCAGTCATTTTGTATTTACATATTTATTTTTTCGCTTTTAAAAACTTAAATGGAGCAGGGAACAAAATTTACAGGCTCTGACTCCAGGTCCATTCCTCAATACTACCAAAGAATGATATAAAACATCATCAATTACCTTTTCTGGTTAAAAGAATAAGCTGATTTTTCAATTATATAGATCTAGGACCTAAATTAGTTCTGTATTCTAATGATAGTTAAAATAAAATGAATAAGACTGAAGTCAGATATTTGGAGGATATTTAACACTCTGGCTCCGCACCGCATGCCATGATGCGGTGGAATTAATGTCAAAATTTGCAATTTTTTAAATCCCAAAGACGGCGAAACTTTAACCCCTGTAATGGGCACAGCCTGGTCTTTGACCTGACCTTGACATAAACCAAATTCAAGGTATTTTAATGAAGATTATCTGCAAAGGTAATATTTCAAATTTTACTGCCCTACGTCCAGTGCCTGGCGGATAAACTGCTGAATCAGCACTGTTTTTGTCCAGAAAAAGTCTCCTAAGTGTAGGTTAAAAAGTAGGGCAGGCTAAAAAATTGAAATGTATGCAAAATTTAATTTCCTTTCAGAAAAAGTTGGTTTCATATCAATATAAGGAATATTTCTGGAGTTGTTGACCTTTTCTCAACCAGCTCTCATCACTATATTAGTTCCGTGTTTTAAGGTGAAAAATTCAAAAGCACATATGCAACTTTCAGTCAAGCACACATTTTTTAGAGCAAAACAACATGTAATAGTATGGAAAAAGGTGATTTTGCTTTTTAAGTCAATTTCGAAAGTACGCTAAGATGTATGCTGGGAAAACATACAGGAAATTCTGTTTAAAATTCTTGGTCAATGTTTGACCGCCGATTAAATCGGCCCCAGACACGACTCGACTAAAAACATGACTGTGTCTTATGCAAAATTCAATTTCCTTTCTAAAAAAGTACAATTTAAGTCAATACAACAACTATTAACGGAGTTATTGCCCTTTGTTCTGATCCCACTCTCAAAACTAGCCCTTTGTCTGTGTTTTTAATGTAATCTGCTGCCATTTTGAAAGGTAAAAAAGTGGAAATTATAAAAAAATTTTTTTTATAAAAATCAGCATATCATTTGAACACATTTTTAGTCTAAATTTTGAGGAGAAAAAAGTATGCTGCTTAAGCGATCAGGTTAAAGCACCCTGGCCCCAGAAAGCCACCTTGGAAAGCTTGTCAGAGCCAGAGTGTTAACCTGTATGGTTTCTGCAAATTGTTTAGGATTAGTGCCGGTTGTACTGTCTGAAGCAGGAAGAATTATAAGCAACCCTTTTTTCCTCTGTATTTTTCTCCTCATTCAATTTAGTTTTAGTGTCTAATTAAGTACAAACTATGTTAATAATAATACCCAGCTTATTCATCATCCATAATATCCATGTTTATTTTCTTCAGGCCAGGATTGATCCTCTGTGAGTGTGAGTGAAGGTCCTTAGGCTGTAGCACCCTGAAGCAAGAGACTAAGTATTGATAGTACACAGTGTTAAATTCAGATCAATCAAAGGAACACTTGCAAGCAGACAAAAGCACCATTTTCAAGGTTCAGGCTAATTTGATTGGTCATTGAGATGGCCCTCCAAAATGTTTTCTTATTTGTACAAGCAGGTCTGTATGCCTTCACATTCATACTGGCATTCTTCATTTGCATCCCCACTGGTGTGAATGTAGAAGACTTCAATGGACACTGTCTCCTCTATGCATCAGGGGATTGGGTCATACACTCTAAACATGAGGGTCCTCACCTGGATAACATGAACTGGGGAGTGGAAAGTGCATGTAATTTCACTATCTTCATTGGAGTATTGTCCATGATGATGTCCTTGTTTTACACATTCTGGTCTTCTGTTCTACTATCAAAAGGTTTGGAAAGGTAAGCACAGTTTTTAGAATGTATGTTTTGCTTTTTATTCCATTAGAGCATGAACAAGGCAACTTTTTAGCTGTGTGATGGGTTGCGAATTGAAGAGTCGATGTTTGGGTGTGAAGGGTTGGTTACATCACTGGTAAAAACAAATCAAGCAAAAAAGATGTGTTGCATGACATGCGATCAACCCCTCAAAGTATCTAGCAAAGAGATAGCCAGCGTTAGCAGGCTGAATACGCAGATATTTCTGGTCCAATTGAATCTTGTATCCCGTTATTTGAAAAGCAGACATGTCAGCTTTTATGAAACCAGTGAACCTTCAAACCGAACCTAAAAATGAACAATGGAATAAAGCAAGAAATGCATAACTTCTCATTTCACCAGAAAAGTTTGGGTTAGGTTTCTTCAATTTGCACCCCATAAGACTTTCTTTTTCTTGAATTCAATTTATATTTATTTGTAAGTCAGGGTTCAATAAATCAAAAGGTCACATTTCAATGCAGGTTTCAAACATTTCATCTCTTATCCTTCTATTATGAATAATTATACTTTTGTAAATAGATTAAGAAATAATTCTTGTGGAATCTGCCTGCTTTTAAACTAAATGTTTTTGTTTAAAGAATACTTGTTGACCATTCATCCGTTTTTATACCCCTCATTTGATATATTATCAGATAGTAAGGGCGAAAAATCCACACCCTATTGAAATAACATAAAGGATACTTACTTGGTATGAACTATAAATTCATTGACTGCCTTTAATACAATCTGCTTTTATATAACCCATGCTTGTGGGTTTTATTAAATAAAGAATGACAATAACTCACCGTTTGAAGAATTATTATATGTTTTATTAAGTTTCAGTGTGACTTCAAGAGACAAAGTGTCAAGGAATGTGTTGTTGTTTCTAAGCGTGTCATACTTATACGTCACAGGCAGCCCAATCACTCATTCATTCTTATAACAATCTTTCGATCAATAAATGTAAACTATCTTTCATTTCTAACTTGTTGTGAAGCAATATTAATGTCTTAATATTAAAATCGTAACCTATTTCATACCATTTCATTTAAATTAAGCCTAATATTACCCAAACCAATAACCTTCTAATAGATATTCCTACGTGTTGCATTCAACTTCAAACTATAGACTAAATACGCTAAGCTATCTTAAGTTATACTTGTTACATATACTTAGTCTGATATGTGCAGTGTTAGTGTTAGATACTGCATTTCCTGTTTGACCAACAATTAATGAACGGATTAATTCACAGCTCATGGGTGGATGCATTTTTGAATCTTATTGTCAACTGTGTAATGAGCATATGCATCTTCTCTGATGCACTTACAGTCAGTGTGGGTTTTAATGAATGGTGTAGGCTCATCACTGAGGCAAAATCAGGCATTGACAGGTAGGTCATTACATATTATGCATGCACCATTTGTTTTCAACTGCAGCGCTGATTAGAAAAATAACAACTAAGTTTCACATTTAAGAATGCTGATCATAAGAAAGGCAAAGGCCACCCTTGCTACAACAAGATGAATTAAATAGACAGAATACTTGTAACTTCATTCACTATGTGATCTGGTAAAAATGTGGTTCTGGGATTCAAGCCATTGTCCCTGCAATCTAAGCATAAGGTGCCTGTTAGAACACCTTTTTTAAAATTAAAAAGTTACCCCCTAAATGTGCCCAAGGGACTAAAACAATGGAATAACAAAACTTTATAGGGTATGGTCATTATTAAGGTCACCTACCCTCTGTTTTTTTTATAAGTAAGGATTGAATAGCTAAAACACTCCAAAAAATGTCACATTGGTCTATTTCATGATATTACTTGAAATATAGCATTCTTTTTTATTTTGATGTAATGAATGGTGACAGTGGAGTAAACTAACCATATTTCATCAATTTTAAGAAAAAAATAATGAATTGTTGGTTTATGGTGATTTAAAAATTTAAATTATGAACAATTTTTAACAAAGGATTATCAAGAAAAACTAAATTTTCAAAAAATTATTAAAATCTAAAAAAAAAACATTATTTTTGCTTGAAATTGATTTGTTATAGGTAGAATTGGCCTTTTTTCATTGAGACCCTACCCCATAAAGTTGTGCTTTCCATTAATTTAGGGAAGGGGGGTAAATTTTTAGATTTTTTTTCTAACACAGGCACCCCAAGCAGAGAGGTTCACCTTACCGGGGCAAACAGTCTAACCAACTGAGTTACAACAAAGCTGCATGGTTGAATACCACCATTCAAAAATACTGTTAGAATTTTTCCTGATATTAAAAGAAGGCCAATTCAAGTGGTCCAGCAGAAGTTAGAATAAATCTGAATTAAAATAGTATATATAGTACCTCATTTACACCAGAGGAAAGACTAACAGAAACAGGCTGTCTTATCCAGATGGATCAATCAAATTTATTCATTGAGGCAATGCGCTCTTGTAAACATCATTTCAAATAATCAAGTGTAAAAGAAAATACTGCTTATTAAAGTATTATCATATTTAACATAGAATATATAGATAATGACATAGATTTAATTTAAATTCAGTTTAATTTATTTCCTTGTTTTGCTGAAAATAAATTATTGATATTCATACCTTACATCCTTTTTTAATTTTTACAGCTGTGAAGATGCACAGTCTAAAAGTATCTTCATCGACATCAATATTCATCACAGCACCTTTTACACCCAATGGCAAGTTGTGCAGGTAATGCTTAAAATATAGATTTGAAACTAGTCTCATTACCAACATTTATTTGTCTTCTTGTTTTTACTCCATCTTTTTAAGTACACTTTTTTTACAACAATTACTACATCATTGTCTTTCAAGACGTTTGGTGAGAAGGAAATAGGGTGGCCAAGTAACACCTTGAGACTGAGTTGAGATGGATTGAAAAGACATGGATGAATATTGAGAAACTAAATCATGACAGATCATATTGGAGGAGTTTTATTATTAGTTGTCTATGCTTCACTTGGGAAAATATTATTGTTGGCTGATGGGGGCCTCAAGAGATATTAGACAATGCAAAGGGAGTGTTGTTGTTGTTGCAAATGGCCCCTGGTGAGGTAACCTTTCTGGGGTTAGCTCAAGCGATTAGCTCTTTAGGGATCCCCTTTAGAGCGGGGATGAACAGAAACAGTTTCTGAACACCAAGAGCCGTGAATCTTTTTTTCAATCCCCTCATCTATCTTAGTGCAATGATTTCTGAGAATCTCACAGGGCATAGACAGAAGAAGGACGAAAGACAGAAGAATGTAGAAACAACTCTAACATCACCCTGAACTCATCTAGTGTAAATGAGTTCTGGGAGGTAATAACAGTTTAATGTAGCCCATTCATGACAGAGAAGTTATAACTTCTAAAGCCTCCTCTGCCAATCAAGGGCGAAAAAGGAAGTGTAAGTAAGGGGTTAGTTTTATAGAGTATATTTTGGGGGTGGGGGTGGGCTCAGTAGGTAATGTGTCTGCCTACCACACAGCGCAGACCACCTGTGTTTGATTCCCAGTAGGTGGCAATCACATGCTTTTGGTCATGATTTGTCATATTGATCCATAATCCTGAAATACCCATAAAGTGAGTTTAAGGCCATCTCTACAAATTTATTGACCTTTTGGTCTTATTTACACTTTACTTTGAATTTGATTTTTGAATATCGCAAGAATGAAAGTGCATAAAGCTTGGGTAAACAGCTCTCATATTCCAAAATGATCGCCTAGCTCAAGAAGTTCTGCTTGCTGAAAGTAAATCATGATGCCGGAAACTTTAATTGTTTTTTTAATTTATTGCATCATAAAGCGATCAGGAAATCACATGGAACCAATGATAAATTAAGCCCCTTGTGTTACTTAGTAAGTTTCACTGACAAGCTTTGCCCATTTACCAAACCATGCCATAATGTCTATTCCTGAATTCACTTGAAAATTTCACACCATAACTTTTTTTAAAATACAAAGGGAATATGACAAGCTCCAATAATTAAGAAGTTTTTGCTTGATAGTGCTGCTGTTTTTAATATTCGTTGTTATTTTCATTAAAAATATTTTACCCTCGCAAAGGCATTGACTGAAATTTTATTGATGATAAACCCTACGCTACCCTTTGGGGTTTAAATTTATTTGACAGTGCCATCTGCAAAGCGCATTATAAGCCTGACTCGCCACACACTC
Source organism: Clione limacina (assembly GCA_032362205.1). Classification (NCBI taxonomy): domain Eukaryota; kingdom Metazoa; phylum Mollusca; class Gastropoda; order Pteropoda; family Clionidae; genus Clione; species Clione limacina. Next base: position 8,891 of record JAUUEB010087617.1, on the reverse strand, counting down.
ATTACATCATTCATCCACCATTACCGCTTGCCCCTCACATTTTTTGCAAAACAAACAAAAATGTTGGAGAAACTAAGACAAATCATCTTCGCTACCTTTGTTGGAAAGTTTTTTAAACTATTAATGAGATGGGCTGTGATAAGCGATTATACTTATTCGGTTTCAAAGAGAAACATTTTGTTCATAAAAGAATTTATTAACAAACACAAAGAAAACAAGACTTTCGAATTGATTCAGTTTATTGATAATTTTGGTTTAATCATTTTTAGCTGTAAAATGGTAACCTATGTTTTTTACAAATTGTTATACTTTCTCCCTTAAAATTGATTTCAGTTTGGTGTGTGGAGCAGCTGGATCATTTGGCTGTTGTTGTCCATCATGTCCCTGGGTAGAATGATCAGGTACAATCGTCATGAAGCAATTAGTGTCAGCATAAACCGAGAGCGACAGAAACTCATCCAGAAAATTGGCAATAGAACAGATCCTATCTAAAACATGAGATTTTTACTTCAGTTTTTGGTGGGGAGCTCATATAAAAGCTGTGTCAAGCAATAAGCAACACCAACAGTAATTTGAGAATTTGCCTCTAAAGTTATAACTTATGTTAAATGATATTATAACTGGTTTTATTACTACTGAAGTTTTAACTAATGCTGTTTCTAGTGTAGAGAAAACTCCCTACAACTTCAAAAGTCATTTGCAATCCATACCTTAATTAACCTTCTCACTGGTTCATTCCTCATTACCTGAATTCATTGATCTTTACAATCTTTCCATTAATTGCTATTATTTTGACTAGTCTTAGATGCTCATTTTATTTTTAAGAGAAAATGTATATATTTAAGCTGTCATGTTACTTTTCAGAGCAACACCATGACTATTTTTTGCTTTTCTATTACTGCTGATTTTATTTTAAGAGACAATTTATGTAACGAAGCTGTCATGTTACTTTTCGCAAATATTGCAATGCCACAGAGTTGACCCAGTTTACCCAGATTTACTAATGCTGACTGGGTTATTTAAAGAAGCAAAACTTCACTTGCGTGAGTAGAATATCCTATTCTACACTTTATAAGAAAAATGAAATTAGACTCAAGCAGGATTCGATCCAGGGACCTTTGGATTAGCAATCATACATGCTAACCCTTACAACATATGCTCCATTGAAAGTGGAGGTTGAAAAAGGTATATAAAATATATCAACTTAGAAAAGTTGCATTGCAGTAAAAAATGACGTTTGTGTAACCAGTTTTGGTGCCCGCTACTTCCGGTTCATCGAAAAAATCTGGGTTAACTGGTGTGTAGCGGTGTGTAACTGAGTCAACCCTGTGGCAATGCAATATTTGCTTACTTTCAGTGCAACGTCATGACTTTTTTTTGCTTTTCTTTTTTCTTTTTATATATATATTCAGGATATTGGTACCTGAAATAAACTGTTTGCTAACACCTCTGCACATGTATGTTATACATTCTTTCTTTCTTGTTATTTTGTTAACTATGAACTATGAATCTTTCCAAATAATGCAACTATCTCTGTGATATGAATATATTATTGCAATGTAAGAAATATGTTATAACACAACAATGTGAGGATTTGATATGAAATTTATCATAATTTAGTCATACATATAAGTATTTAATAGTGCACATTCAAAACAACAAAGCTCTAGTGACCTCTGTAATTTTGTCTTAATTTGTTTGTCATAATTCACTTTGCTTTACTTGGTTACATAATGAATTTGTTTACCCCTTGTCAAAAATAACATAGATATTTTCTCCTGATGACTTTCAGCAATAAACTCTATGGTAAATGTCTAATTTTACTTAAATATTTTTTTTTATTTTGGCACAATGTAAAGCCAAATTAGTTTCTTTGCACCGATTGCGCAAAGAATGATAACATACCTTTTTTACAAAAATAGTTTTCTTGTGACATTGATCCATGTTTGGATTCCAACATCACAGGGGTTTAGGGCCTATAAAGCGTGAACAAAAAAGGATGATTTTTGAGACATTTGCTTCAGGATATCAACTTCATTCATTGATAATAAAATCTGATTTACATTGTGACAAGGGGACAAAAACTGTGTTATTTTTGGCGGGTGATTTTTATCCTTTTCTAGTTTTTTAAATTAATAATATCATAAGAAATATTTAATGGTTTTCCTTTTTGTAATTTTTTTTATACTGAAAAGAATAAAGATGGCTAATTTGAAGAAAAAAGTTCTATACATCTTTAAAGGTAACATACCTTAAGTCAGGATTTGAGAAAAGGAGTTTCAAACTCAAACAGCTTTTAAACCTTATGAATATCTTTTCTTCCCATTTTCATTTAAAAAATAAAAATTGTCTACAAGTGACCCATTTTGATTTGATGCATATAATTTTCTTTAATTTCTTTAACTATCTATATGATGTGATCAAAATATTTCTATAATTGAAATTATAAGAAATCAATTTTGTTAAAAAAAATTTATGAGGCAGCTGAAGAAGTAATCATGAAATGCTCTTTTCTGGTTCTCATCCTTAAGGGAACAAAAAATTTTGTAAGCTTCCCATAACGCCTGCTTTTATTTTTGGTATGTGCTTTTCAAAGTTTTTTTAATTGTTTTTTCCCTATTTTTATCATGAATTTTCATTTCACATGGTTAACCCTGCCACTTGTATTATTTATAGAAAATCTTCTGAATATGTCTCATTATTTTTATACTCTTTTGTAATGGGTTGGATATTGGATGAACCAGTCCATTCATTATGTAAAACCCTCTTTGCATCATTAACGAAGAATCTCTTTCATATACAGTAGAGTCCGGTTAATACAAACCGCTCGGGACCGACCAAGTCACTTTGAATTATTGATAATTAGTAATAAGAATTACTTAAACAAAGAGGAGAAAATCGAAAGTTTTGAAATAAGCTATCTTTTGTTGGACTCTATTCTTCTCTCCCGCTGTGTAGAATTATAAACTCGGAAGTTACAATTTTTTTTTAAAGTTTTCGTTCATAACTTAGTCCTTATTGGGCGATCTTTTAGACCAAATTATCCCATCTCATAGGTTCAGACTTTGAATTATCAATAGAATAATTTTTTTACTTAAACAAAGAGGGGCAGGGGGGAAATCGGGACTTTAACATTTGCTTTGAATTTTCGATAATTTGTATAACGAGTTCGTACTACCTGGATTCTACTGTATATTTTGTTTACACAAATCCACTAGAATGTCCATGACTTCCTCAAGCAATATCTGTCTCACATGTAAGAGGTCCTGGATTTGAATCTGACTATTTTTACATAATATTTGCTACCATTTTTACATAATATTTGCTACCATTTTCCACTTTCTTGGTCCTTAGTCAGGGCTATGATGTCGGAATCACCTTTCATATTACCATCTTGTCTTTCCAAGGGTAAAGCATTACCACCAAACTAATCAAGCTCAAAGATGTACCCCACATATCATATTGTTAAGAAAAATGAACCAAACTTCAAGCTGATATATTTCTGAAATCATATTACAAAATTACAGGAAGTTCAGCAAACTTACACTATTATTTCACAATAACGTTTACATATTCCCTGAACATTTGAATTAAATAACCCTACAATTACCAATTTTTTGTGTTTTAATTGAGCTTCCAAATTGTTGACTATGCAGATATTGAATTAAAATGTTCAGGACTTACAAAGAATATAATGATGAAGAACTAGCGCAATGTATTTTGTGAAATTATCAATGGATTGTAGAGATATGACAGTTTCAAGTTTTGCGCATTATTTCTTAGCCATCCGTTAACTTACATCTTATATGTGCAATATTTTTGTATTATACAACTCAAACTTTTTAAGACATAACATACCTGCCTCACATGCGAGAGGGCCCAGGTTCAAATCTGGCCATTGACTCGTTTTTGCTACCACTCTCCATGGACTACAGTCCTTGGTTGGGATGTAATATGGGACCCTCCTTTCCTAAGCACTTACACTCACTCACATTTTAAGACTTCATAATTTTATTTCTAGCCACATTTAAGATACAGTTTCCAATAAAGTAACTTTGCCAAAACACTACAAGGTGCAGGTCCAAATTGTTTGAATATATTCATCCTTGCACAGTATGTCTAATAAGAAGAATAGGATTTTGAATAGCCCATAGAAAATCACAACCAAAACTACTATAGTTTTTAAATTTCAATCACCCTACACAAAGTCATCTCACATCACACAGACTATAAATTCTTGTAAAGAGCTATGAGAATGATCTGCTGAATCATGATGGACATTTGTGGAAACTATTTCATAAGTAGAATTAGAATGAATACACTTTGATATGATTTTGTTTTCCTGTATGTATAAAATCAGCTTTAATCAGAGTTATACCTTCTGATGTGTTGTGAAGAGTTATTCAGATCACTTCTGCCTTTCAAAACCATATTTTTGTATTGTGTTTGATATATTTATATTATATTGTTTTTGTCAATTTGCAAAAATATGTTTGTTCATGTTATATTTGTTGATGTGCTTGTTATATGAATTATATTATTTTTCAATTTGTTCATTAGAGAACAACAAATGCCATGTACATTTTTTAAAGTCAAAACATATTGCAGACAGCTGAACACATTTGAATGTTTTGTGAATGGAAAGAAAAATAAAGGAAATCACATTTTGTCTTCCAAAGTTCAAGTAATGTTAATTTTATGTGAATTGTTCTTTGATTCACCAGTTCTATTATTTCTTAAATGATAGATTGTTGGTTTGATTCATGTCTATGGTGTTAGACATCATCATAATGTGTCTTGACACATGGTTTTGGATTACGCTTCACACATCACATTGACAAACCCTTGATGCAAAGACCATGAGCATAGGTTTAGACTTATTATAAATGTCAAGTTCCTCTCTGACTTTGCAACAAGTTTCAAAAGCCTGCTGGTAAATGCTTTTGTTTCGTATTTTTTGCCAGCTTTCGACTAAGACAAAATCAATTTGGTCGAGAGCAAACTGATTTTGCGTTAGCTTTACACTCTCGTGTTTTAACATTTTTGTGTTTCCCTCCACCCAAAGGGTGGCAGCTATCCAACTTCAGAATGTACTCTAATATTTTTACTGCCAGAGTTGCAGTTGACAACATATGACATTAGACAAGTATACAACAATTACAATACAAGCCCAGTTACGCCACATACAACAGATTACTTTTGCCTATGGAGAAGACTTCAGTTAAATACTTCAGAAAAGAAGCCAAACTCTCAAGCTTGGCAAACGCTTTAATATTTATATATAAAAAATAGGAAGATTGTCCAGGGCTTGGCTTAAAAGCAACCGCTTACTAAAACATGAAAACAGTGTATTACCAAAAAGCTAACGGGCAAGTTTGAAAATACTGCTTTTTGGTAAACGTTTTTAGAAAACCCATCAGACAGCACGCCCAAAAAGCAAGATTGTTGAATAATACTTATTTAAACAAGCACTTGCTGTAACCCCCGAAAATATACCTCCTTTTAAAAGAGATTCATCTTTGATGAAATCAATATTATTTTCTTCATTTCCCCTTCAATATTTGTGTATATTTTTTGCACTCTTCAGACATTTTTTGCTAATTTTACAGCCCAATCTTTAAAAAAACGGGTATTGTAACGTCTGTTCACAATTTGAACTTGGATAATTGTGCTCTACACTACACAGTGTGAAAAGGTTAAGCAAATTTTATTTGAGTGTCATCATATTTTTCATTGTTTGAAACTTATGCTCCAAGGAAATATCTAGATTAATCGGGTTACTATTTTATACCATCAGACTCTGGAACTCTATTCCAAACAATGAAAAGATTGCAGCACCCTGTAAGGCTTTAAAAACTCACTTTGAAAATTTCAGTGAAGGCCAGCTAAAGGTGCTTCACAAAATGTTAGCACTCCAGGGACTACTGATTTTAGATTTTGGGCCAGTATAAGGCTTTGAGTACCCTGGCTACCAATAAAAAGAAGTATTGAATCGGAGAAGTTTAGTAAGTACACAAGTCAGTCAGAGGCATTCCATCACCCTTTGAGTGTGTGGACAGTGTTGTGAATGTTGAGTAGCTTACATTTTCATTTAACTTTTGAAAAATAAAACCATGATAATATTAAAGCCATTTGTGTTCATACTTTTATTACACTCCTTGTGTTTAAATTATTATCAACATTTTATAATATTATGTAAAACAAAAGAAAATTATCCTTCTTTTTTATAAATTCATATTTTATTCTGTTCATTTGGGTCCCGTGTTATTACAATTGTTTATTATGTACATCAAAAGTTGATGGGTACTTCTATATTTGAGATGGCAAACACTGTACAGGAGTTCAAAACAAGTAATTTGATAGCTGCCTTCCACACCATTGAATAATTGAATTAAACAAGGGGAACAGCTGGTAACATGTGACATGTGTAATTAACTGATGGCAATGACTGATGAACGAACTACTAAGAATGACATTGATGTCATATTACAGCTTTAATATCATCACACAGGAAAGTTAGTCTTTTTATTGATCAGTTGGTCACTGCATTTGGACCAAGTTTGGTTTTGAAATGCAAAAACTGTAAACATGTTATTTGATTTGAATCTATCTAGTTGTAACTAATAACTGTAGACAGTTCATGACCTTTAGTCATGGAATGATTGGTCGATGAGTCTGTTATTGTTCTTATGGTATATTATAGACTAATATTTCTAAAGATATCGCATATCGATCAATTTTGTTTTAATAGTACTGTATATAGATATGTATAATCATGTGGGATAGCCATTTCACGGTCTGCCTGCTCTCTCTGTTGTCAACAACTGTTATCATAGTCATAAGCTAAAGAGAATAATTAACTAGGTTAACTACATAGCACACAGATAAACAGGTCATTCAAATGAAATGTAGGCCTTTCTGCGTCATTAAAGTAGGTATGTAAGTAGGTACCTTTCCAATGGAAACAAAGGGTTGTACAAACAAGTGTGTGACCTAAATCAACCTAATTCCCTCAATGTATATTAGATCAGTGGCTAAATTAGGTTATGGACAGTAAAATGGATGCATTGTGTATTATTATCTGGATCAGATATTGAGACAACTGGTCAATACCAGGCTCGTATCTAGGATGGGGGTGTGGCATTTTTGAAAACTATTTGTATTTGGTACACATCTATAGCATTTTTTCTTAGATGGGGGGAATTACCCCGTCCCTTCTCTCGATACGCGCCTGGTCACTGGTCACTTCTCTTATAATTATCTATTTAGTGCCGCCTCAATTCAGGATGGTCTGTTAAATCGCTTTATCACTGTGACTCATGGTGGGTGTGTAAGTTACGTCACTTACGGTCGAGAAAATTAAATGATTAAGCTTTACTTTGTTAACGATTGATAGGACAAAGCAATGATAACGTAAATGAGTGCAGGGAATGACGCAAAGGGTTATCAGCGGACTATAATTTGTATCGATTGCCTCGAGTTTGCGTTTTTGTTTATCAATCATAGATAACAGAAACGTAAATGAATGTCTAGACTTTAGACATACGTCTTTAATCATAGTCATAGCAACTCTTACAAAATGCCACTCCCCTGAAATGATGCACAACTATGAGTTTCGGTTTCTTGTATGTTAGGTACATGATATTTTCTCAATAGAAGAATCAGGCGCGTAGCCAGTGTGGGGGGACATGGGGGAAAGCCCCACCCCCCATTGGAGATTCAAAATGCTCTAAATTTGCACCATTTTCAATGAATCTCAAATTTCTTTGATAATATGGTCTTAGTTGCTCTAAATGTGCATCATTTTAAACCAATCTCAACCTAAGGTTGTTCCCCCCCCATTTCAAAATCCTGGCTACGCGCCTGAGAAGAATTGTGTTTATGTGAAAGAAAAGGTTCAAATAAAATGCTTGTCATTTCTAATTCTATCACGATCATGAAAATCCGCTGATGATGGAAAGTAATGGAAGTTTAACATTCAGCCTACTGTTTTAATTCTTCGTATTTTTTGTAGTTTTACATGTCCGTCAACATATATATATATAGATATACTGTCACCGGGCTGATCAGTCACAGCACGAATATCTTAGTATCAGGCACAACCGCTACTTTATTACCAAATTTCAAAGCATTCGAGGGAGCGCATGACTGGGAGTTTGGTTAGGTCATCGGCTATCTTAAAACGTTGTGGGTTCGACCCTCGCAATGAGACAAATGGTCAGGGTTGAATTTTTTTTTAGAAAGTGGCCATCGTTGTACACAGGGCCAGTGCTTATCGGTGCAAAATATAATTCATAATCAATGCACGCATGTTCCTCCAGATCCTTCTTGGCAGGGACAAACAAGTGTCCCTTTGGAGAATAAAATGTAGAAATTGTGTGCACGCTAAAGATCGCTTGGTGGTTGGAAATGAAGGGAGAGTAGTCGACAAAGATGTCATCTGGGCAAATTCAAAATGTAAACGTCCTTCCTACTAACTGTAACACTCACTTGTAGTATAAATAAAGAGTAGGGGAGATGGAGGATCACAGCTACAGAGACAAGTTGTTACCACTGCCTTATAGCTATAACTTAACAATATAATGGTGATATCGTGATTGGGGCGGTGTTTTGAAAGATAGCGTGAAAGCTGTGACAACCTGCCTATGTGAAGATGTAATCTCGCGCTATACAGAATATAATCATTGGACCAATTTTAAAATGGGTTTAGACTGTAATTAATTAAACCTGAAAGATGTTATCGGCATAATAATATATTGTACAATTAAACTAAGTTAAACCGCACATCCCTATGCCGAATTTTCGCTTAACAGTAACAATTCCCTCTATCTTTGTTAAAGAAACGCGCGTAACCGACAGAAAAATCATCTGTTCATGTTTAAATGGAACGA
>JAUUEB010087506.1:3250-15375 GCA_032362205.1 Clione limacina | reverse complement strand
TGTCCTTGGTGATTCTAAAGACTCCTGTTTTTCGACTATTTTATATAATCACCCGTAGTCAAACCCTATTTATTGGCAATGAAATTGTTGGTAAACTATGTTTTGAGGTTCCTATAAGTGTTTTCTAACAATATATTGCAAACAATAACATTTTGTATTGTAAATTGGCCAGCACATGGGGCCTTGGCCAGCGGTAAATTAGTTAGAATTACACAATTCCTTTTGGCAAATTATTTTTTACGGTTCTTAAAAGTGTTTTCTAACAATATATTGAGTCAGAAAATTTTCATTTGACTCATTCATTGTATATGCAAATTAGTATCTAATTAAATTTAACAAATAAACCACTGGTCATTGCCCTATCAGTTTACAATACAATTTGTTTGTGATAGCAATAAATTATTAGAAAACACTTTCATCAACCTTAAAAAATAGTTTGCCAAAAATTTCAATGTTAATTGATTTGTAAATGACTCTACAACAGCAGCTGTCTCACCATTTCTATCTGGCATAAATTATCTTGTTTTTGAGGAAATAATGTCAAATTTAAGAAAAACTTGATGACGAATTTTTAAGACTTTGGCATATTTAGAAATTGGTTTAGTGTTTCACGTAACTGTTGGCCCCCATTAGATTACTATAACCGCTAAGCACCTAGCTTAAAAGGTCATTGATTTCACGAAAAAGTGACCCAAAGTCACTAATTCTTTTTTCATCTGATTAACAGGTATCAAAGCAACCTATTAAGAATGCTGAACATTAAGATACAACAATTTGAATTTTGGATCATATAAGTGGTGAGACTGTCTCTATGACGTTACAGTCACGCTTGACCTCATAACTCGAGAACTAACGGTCTTAACAACAAATACATATTTGTAATTATCTCGGCAACACCTTTCATTTGCTCACTCTATCCATTCTGAGCATATTGGATTTTTTTTCCATTGGTCAACCCTAGTGGTCAGTTTGTCTAGGTTGATTTTTCTGAAAAGGCAAACTGTTGTTTCTTTATACCTTAAGAATCAATAAAAATGCAAGTCCGGTTGAGTCCTGAGGATGCCTCCTAGTAGTTTGAGAAGTCAAACGGCGCTTTTTCACGCGTGATACTGGAATAAACTGTGTCACAACGGTAACTAATTGTATTAAAAAGAAACATAAAACAATACTTCATATATATATTTGTCATGTTAAGTAGATCGTCCGTGCTAAAATAAAACGATTACCAATCCTCTTTAAAGGCGATGAAATAAAGATTTCGTCATCATTGTCCGACACCAGGAGATATGGGATTATGTGACACAAGTTTTTTTAGTGAACACGATAACTCAAAAAATATACATCTAATATACGTTAAATGTGGTACGATATTGTAAATCAAAACGATGAAGACTCCTATTTAATCCCATCAATATATGTTAACAATTGACTGAGTAAGGGAATTTTAAGTATTTATCTGTAATTCTTTGGTAACAAATGTCTCCATCGCCGTATCAGAGGTTCGTCTTCCGCATTCAACACTGATGCAAGCTTTTTATGAACACGACTGGTTATGCATCTTTCGCCGGGCGGGAATCTTTTGTGCATAGTATGTTCACTAACAAATTTTGCGCACCGCACAATCTTGCACAATCTTTCCCGAATCGTTTAAAGCGTAATATTGATTGCAATCCAAGCATTAATTTTACTTTCTCAATGTTGTTCTTTACATATTTTTATAAATTTATATTTAAGTAAGCAATGCTGACATATAAGAAAATGTTTTATTTACAGAGTGTCGGATTTGTACTCTATATGAGTACTTATGTTTCTAGTTTAAAGATGCGGTAGAATGATCTCTTATTTTAGCAAAAAAACTAGACTACCCGTTTACACTATACCCTACCTCTAGTTTTTTTTCACATGCTAAGATAATATAGCACGTAATACACATCAAGTCCTATTTTCGCTTGGCTTATAGGTCGTGTGATATTTAGTTGACAGTCCAATAGTTACGCTTATTCGTGTACAAATCGGTCACACAGGAAGTCTATTAAAGGCGTGTCGGTGATTGACATTTCCATGAAATTAGATGAATATCTTGTATCTTGTATCTTGTATCTTGTATCTTGTATCCTGTATCCTGTATCTTGTATCTTGTATCTTGTACTTTGTATCTTGTATCCTATATCTTGTATCCTGTATTTTGTATCTTGTATCTTGTATCTTGTATCTTGTATCTTGTATCTTGTATCTTGTATCTTGTACCTCGTATCTTAGAAAGTTAAATAAGATAAAATATAATGCGTGGATCAACCATCCACATGTTCTGTTTGTAATGTTAAGTACAGCCATTTTTTATTTTTTATTTACAAAGGAACTTTATAACACATTGTATAGTGTTCAACAGGGGTTAAAGGTTGCGTCTTTTGTAACTCTTTGTTCATTGGAGTAACTAATATGCTTATTTGTTATTTTATCTATTTCAGTGTCCTAGTGAAGTAACCAACAACTGGCTCTCTTACTCTGACTTTTGACCTCAACCTAGACGATGAAACAAATTCTTTTTGTGTTCAACTATTGATGGAAGCGTATTTCTGAGTTACAAAATTAGTTTTTTAAGTGCAACATTTGATATTCGTTGAGATATTCAAGTATTTTGACAAATACACACAAAATCAAAAAGACTCATTCATAGTGATATCATACGTGAAACTAAAAGCTGATATACCAGTGTAAATCTGTTTGACAACGAGCTACATAATAACCGCAACCGTTCACATAACTGCACAACTTGTTTATTTTAAAAAAAAATAAAAATAAAAATGGCAATGAGAAATAGAAGAATGAGTATGAAAGTTAGACAATCCGAACTTCATCTCCGGATGGGCACCAAGTCAGACCATAACATGAGAACACTCAAGGAAACGCCTGCACATGGTTATCAGGTCAAGTTAGGATTCCTTATTGAAAATTATTACGACCTTATTGGTTATCATGAAGTGGTTCATTTGCATTTGTATAGACAACTGTTGTGTGAGGCTTTCGGTACATTCGTGTTGGTGCTAATGGGATGTAACTGTATCACAGAATACAGTACACATTTTGTAAGTTAATTCCTTCATACAGGATAGAATGTGTTTTACTGTATCTACTAGATCCTAGATATTGTTTCTTCTTCTTCTTCTTCCTTTTTAGCCGTAACTTCAGGGGCTGAAGATTCTGCGGCTTTTTCCGGTTAAAAAAGACGCCTCAGGTTTCCCTGGCAAAAGACACCAAACTCTCCCCATCACCCTTAATGAATACCTAAATGAACTTAATAATAAACATGACCATGTCTTAGATCATAACTACATTAAAGTCCTACAATTCAACAGTCTTAATGACCTAGAACACATGAGAGAACTTGCCTCAGACAGAAGGGCATGGCGCAACTTGGTGCGAGAGTTATTCTTACATTTATATTCAAACAAATGTGGAACGATTTCAGTTTAAACTTTTGACACTATCAATAGTCTTATTTGTTAGGCTGTTCCATTGATTAACAATTGTTGGAAAGAAAAAAATTTGGTGGCCATTTTTTGCTCTGAACTTATTGAAACAATTTGAATGGTCATCTTGGATAAGTGTTAGTAGGTTATTTGTAGTTTTTTGGTCATGCAAATTGTGAATAATTTTCAATTATGTCGGCGATGATTTTCCAAACTTGGTAGGTGTAGGTTTTGAAGTCTGAACTCATAACTAAGGTCTTTCATCCCAATAATATACTAAGGGACTGTTCTTTTAGTATGTCAGCAAGTAAGGGGAGTGTCATCTGGTGGTTTTATGATTTTTTCGAGTGCTAAATGGACTAAGAAGAAAAAAATAAATATTTTCTATATTTTTTTACACATGGGAATTAAGGAAAGTGGTCATTTTGATATGATTAAAAAAGAACGACATCTAGTGAGATTTCTGTGCAACTTTTCTATAATGTTGATATATTGTCTTTAATCGGGAAACCATACAATGACTCTGCTTATGGTTTTTCTGATTCATCCTGACATTTTTCTTTTAAAACGCTAACAGAGAGTCAACATAGAAATCTTAATCCTTTGTAGTAGTTGAATGTCAATTTTGTATTCATCTTAAGCAATAGTGTTATTGGTTATAGTGTTCAGCAAAACATGGCGTAAAAAGAGAGTTTGCTACCGCAATATTAAGTCTTCAATAATACTTGACTCTGTTCGGGGTACACATGAAAGAAAGAAGAAGAAAAAGTCATGAGCCACACAAGAGGTAACCATAAGTCTGTACTATATATACAAACACCTGATGCATGTGTTGTACAAAACCCCACATGACCCACACTAGAGATAACAATAACTCTTTAGTACATATACAATCAGTTGATGCATGTGTTGTACAAAAACATCTGATGATGCCAACAGGTAACCCTTTGATCTTTCATGATGCCACTTTCCTGAATTATGTCTAAGTATTTTGGGGGAATCAAGATGGAAAAAAAGTATGTAGATACATGAGTTTGCTAAGCATTTTAAGTTTCATAGGTAATAGCTATAGGACTAGGATTCCTTTTTACACATCTTATTAATGGAGCTAGGAAAGTTAAAAACGGAGGGTCTCTCCACGTTTTTTCCAGGAAGTTTTAGATCGACAAGTGATACTTTTCTTATAGTTTTATGTGTTGTGGATCGTTTAGCGATATTTATTTTTGTTATTTAAAGCCTAATTTTTGCGTTCTTGTAGATTAAAAATTGAGACGTCGTTGTTGCGTTTTTCCGTCCTGCGTTTAGTCGTCGTTGTTCTGGCGTTTTTTTGTTAATTGGTTTATGTAAAAGAAATATTAAATAATACTCTCACCCTCTGTCCTAATTGGCAAATCTGTCTTACACGTTTGGAGAACGGGACATCTACTAGTAATTTTAATTACATTTTCGAAGATTAGTTTAATTAAAATCACAATCGAGTGTATAATGTTGAACATAAACTTGCCACCTAATCTATCAATGACAGCTATATTCAAATTGAATTCATTCACGTCTTGATAGATCGTGCACAATTCTAGATTTATGATCGTGATTTAATGTTGAAATACGTATAGAGGAACCGACCTCAAGGGCGTGAGCTTTCAGGTTGTTGACTTAGTGTTCTCTATCTACTTACGTGTCATTTTAGTTTTGTGTACAATTATGTTTATCTTTGTAAGAGTGTATTTGAATTTACTTATACAGCAGTGCTACTGAAATAAGTAAATATACATGTACATGGACTTAGGCTAGCGGTATTAAAAAATTATATGTAAATCGTCGAATTTCCTAGTGCATTTATTCAAGTGGATTGATGTTCACGAAAGAACACTTTGCACCACCTACTAGTACTAGTTATTGTGATACCTTGGCGTTTTCATGTTTTCGTAATGGCAAATGTGCAGATTTTTTGTATGAAATATATCCGATTCATTGTGATTTCATGACGTCAGATTATTATTATTACTTCTTCAGTGATTTAAATTGTGTTTAAGGTTCAGTGTTATCTTGAAAATGTGAAAAAAACATATACAACAGTTTCACAAGTGTTTCTGTTCGGACTGCACATTGAAAATACATACAATACAGGCTAACTATATACTGACAAGGAAAATGTGATTTCAGAATTGTAAGGAGTTTGTATATTTGTCTGAAGGGGATTTTGTGGCTCCCCTCGGGTACATGACTTTTTCTTAAGATATGTCAACACACAGTGTGCATTAACCAAGCTGGAGTATTGTAATTCTTGAGGATTACCTTTTGAGTATCTTGTGCCACACGACGCCAAAATGGCTACTAATCTCGTGACCAAGTCTATGACTCTGGTAAATATACTATAATTCATCGTATTACAATATTTGCTGTACTTGCAATCGGAGATCATCTTCTGTATATAGGGTGGTCCGGGTGGTATCATTTTTGTTACCCTCGTCATATTTTTTTTTTACTAGACTTCCGGTCGCTACGCGCCCTCATTTCGACGATGTTGTGTGTTTTTTTTTTGGGGGGGGGGTGCTCTTCTTTAACACTTATACTAATTTATTTATTTAACTACGAAGGGTTTGAGTGAGAGAACTAGTACAGAAGACGGACGACAAAAATACTCATTAAGACAAATAATATTAGATTCACGTACAAACGCAAAACATAATCATAATTATCTTGTCTACGAGATCAATGATGATAAAAGAATCGTAAAGAATATTTCGTTTAGCTTCATTAAGTGTTTAAGCGATATGAAAAGGCCATGGTAAGAGATTAAGCAGTTTTTAAAGATAATATCTAAAGTGCCAGGTGATTGTTAAGACACATTTACGACTTTTGACAATACTTTTCTAAACAAAATGCAAGTTGACTTGCAAAATACTTAAGGCCTTTAAATGTTTCCTTAACAAATGATCAAAATTAGTTTTATTTTTTTGTACTGTTAAAATGAGTTAAGATATAACACTTAAGAATATTTTGAAACACTCATACTTTTTTACATTTAAGTTCTATAGATTTAATCCAACAATTACACAATAAACACTTCAGTGGCTCTTACGAAAATGCAAGTGGAGTATTAAAATATCAGATAGTTTCATAATCTGTTTTACGTATGTGTTCTTGATAAAGAATTGTTATTACGTTTAAATTTTATTCTTTTTAACATTATTTTTCTTGCTTATCTAAACAGGGATCATAATGAAAAAATTGCCATTTGCAAATTAACAAATCGAATAGGAGATCATTTGCTGTAGTTTAAATATGTTACTGGACAGTGTTTGGGTCGAGTACTTCGGTGGACTACTTGAACAGAGTAGAGTAGTTGGACATTTTCAATTACTCGAGTAGAGTAGAGTAGCTACTCGAAAAAAAATCGAAGGGTAACTATTTTAGTAGAGTAGCTACTCTACAAAATATTCAGCATTGTATGCTATTTCAGATTGGTAAGGAATGAATACTGAACAAAACTTTGCATACGGAGAATACACGCATAAACAAGACATGTTCGGATAATATATGATTTTTCGTATTATATTTTTGTTTGAGCTTACAGAATTTAAGATATTAATTCGTGTATTAAATAGAGTTGTTGGTAGTAGATTGAATAGTTGTTTGTGGTTCATATTAATGTTAATTTATATTTGCTTAAACTATATTTTTAGATCTCATCTTTTTCGTTCAGGTAAGACCAAGGATCAATTAAAACGTATAAGGACATGTTGTGTACACACCATCTTTATTTCCATTGTTCAGATAATGTCAATCAGTGTATTTTTGTTTTAATTAATACCGAAAAACCAGAGACACAAGTCGGAAATAGTGCATTTTGACTTTTACAATGTCTGTATGTTTTATACTGCTCAACGTTAACAGCTACAATGAAGCTCTCTCTTTTAGTTTAAGTTGATTTGCAAGCCTATTTACGTTTGATATTAATGTTAATCTTCAACTGCTCTAAGCTCTGGTTGTATTACATTCACAGTGGCTTAATACAATAGAGTTATCCTTCCCTAATCGGCTCAGGCTCTCGTGGGAGAGGCTCATTACCGTAGATCTATCATTCAACAGACTTCGTTTATTAACAAGTTTTCGGGGCTATCGGTCAATTTTGTACCTACAAACAAACAGACGAATTAACACACATAGCTACTTTACTTTGCAATCAATAGGTTGTTCTCCCAATAATGCTATTTTGTTAAGATTTTTAGTTAAAAACTTTTCACCTGAGAGATGCAGAAACAAGGAGCTTATTCCATTTGGTTAAAATCTGTCACTATGTATGTTAAAGTTCGTGCATGGGCTTGGTACATATATCGATCATATATATAGTATAGTAATGTAGTGCATTTTATTCCAGAAATTAATTGCAAAAGTTAACTGCACGCTAGCACAAAGCCCCTTTGTTATGTCCACTTCAACAGTAGCTGTTAATATCAACCTGTCTGTTGTGTCAAAGATACAGACATCCTTAAAACTATTTTTGTTTACCATTTTGTTCTTTGTCTCATATATTGGTAGGTATGGATATACAACACAAACATATATTGTGCAATGTAGGCTTTTCTGAACATTCTTTAGACATCTTTTAAAACATAGTGCTCTTTGAAATTCATGCAGCCCAAAATATTTCAAGGTTTGCTCTGTTGCTGTAATTCCTCACCACATATACAGGTGTCATTGGGTACCAGCATCATATAAAACACCTGCACAGTTGCTCTATCTGTAAAGAAACCTATTGAACTCAAATTTGGTTGATTTTTATGGTGAATGAAATTATTGAAGACTGTAAAAATATATGAAATGAATTAAAACTGGTGAAAAATGCTAACATTAATGTTTGTTTTTTTCAGGAAGAGTTTCTGGTCCATGACCCCCTCTTTGTGGAATTCTTCAATGCCTTCCTCTCCTTGCCGGTAATTCTTTTTATATTTCATAAGTGTCTAACTGTTTATGTTTGTCTGAGCTGTAAGTATGCGAGTGAGCGTTTGTGAGTAAATGAAGTGTGTATGAGTATATTTTTGGAGCCATTATATGGTTCATCCAAGTATTGAAGAAAAGATTTAAATGAAAAAATATTTGTCTTACATCTCACATAGTCCAAATATCTTTTAATTGAGTGGAGGCTTGGTGGCCTGTGGGGAAACACACCTGCCTCCCATGTGAGAGCGCCAATCTCAACTGGACTTGAGTCCTGGTCAGAACACTTATGTGGGAGCTACATCAACTTCATGTGTTTTGAAAGGCGCTAACTACTTACCCTATTTTTAGTTTACTTTCATAATAGGAAACAGAACCTTAGATATATACACAATGTGTCCAAATTTAGTTTGAATGGTGTAGGCTATACTGTTTACTTGTAGTTTGTGTATAAACCAATCTGTATTTTGTCATTGTGGCACCTTTCTTGGTTTCAATCCACTAAAACAAGGAGAATGATTTTACGGCAGCTGATAACAACAAGGGTTTAAACTGAACAATGTGTGCAAATTATCTACTTTTATCAGTGCAACAAATGTGTTGTGAATATTAACAGTCCTAAGGATAGTATACAGATGCCATATTAAACTCCTAACTGCCTCCTTTTTACATTTATCTGAAATAATTTGATTTGTTTTTTATGTTTTCAGTCATTTCCAGAGCCCATCTGTTTCAATGTGGAGACTGGTGGCTTTGAGGTGGTGTCTGATGGAAAGGATAAGCTGGCGCGGCAGATCAAAGAGGCAGTGCGGTCCCAACAGTTGACAGGTAAAATGTACAGAGTGGCCAGGAAACATGCCTTCTCTGACATGCCTCTCATCCCCATAGAGGATGCAGAGGGACCTGAGGAAGTGAAGATTGACACCTCTTATCAGGTCATGGTGAGTAGGGGATTTTTTGCTCTCATGTTGTCTTGATGATATCAATTGAGTTGATTTTCCTAGATATTATTATTTTTTTTGTTTATATTCAGAACAAGTGATACAGACTTTGGTTTTTTATTTGTATCTTGTAGTTTAAATTATCCAGTGTTTTCAATACAAATTTCAAGATTATTATCACACTATCTGGAGCTGGAGCCGAAGGGTTTTAGCTAGAGCCTGAGCCGAAGTTTTATCTGGTGCTCCAGCTCCCATACTTTTCATTAAAAAAAGAGATCAAAAGTATAGCAAAGTAAAGCTTTATTCCTGGCAATACCAAAAGTGTAAAACCTTTTGGCCCGAAATAATAATTTCTACCAAAATGACGATTTTTAAATTTGTTTTTTCTGAGTCATTTAGGTCAAATTTCTATAAATAGGTTCATTTCTATAATTAGGCTGGAGCCGGAGCCGACGCATGTGGACATGCGGCTCTGATTCTCTGATATTGAGTGTTATTATGTAAATAGAGAGAAAAAGATGAGAGCCTGGGTTAGATTTGGTCAGAGCCACATGATTGCTGGTACTCTACATTTGCCCCTGGTCAATGATACTTATGTTGGACCCACCTTTCAAAAAACTTTCTTGTATTTCCAAGAGTGTTAAACACTTAAAGTAAGTTACACTAGAGAAAAATAGCTTCATTTCTGTCAGCTCTGTGATTGTAACAATCAGCTGGCTATACTGTAATAGATGATTTAAAAAAAGTAAGTGATAAGACATTGACATAATTGAGAGGTTGTACGAAGGGAGCAATACAGTGTGAGAGGTATATTAAGGGTATTTTCAGAGGACAAAACATAAAACTGAAGTATATTCCATTGTGTCTCTTCAATTGGAAATGGACTTCAAATTAGAAACATATAAGATTTTGCCTTGGCTAAAAATATTAAAACAATCATAATGCGTTGTAAAAGTAAAAAAAAGGAAAACAATTTTCCACTAACATTCATATTAAACAAGTCTCTGGACCAATATTGAAGGTCAAAGTAAAGTTAAGTAATTCATACTCATTACTGAGCTTCGGGTAATCAGGAGTTAGAGCCCCGACTTTTTTAGAAAACAGCATTTGAGGTAGTTTGTCATTGCTTTCCTCACCGACTTTACTTCGCTTGACCTAAAGAGTTTAGCTACTCATTTTTGGAACTGGCTGCAGAGTCGACGGGGGATGTTTTCCAAACAAAAAATATGGTCGAGGCTAAAGCTCGAACCCACAGTATTCTTGGTGATAGAACGTCGCTCTAACCAACTGAGCTATCTTCACCCAAGGGATACAATATATAGAGTAAAAAATGTACATTTACGTTTTTTAACAGTAAATAGGTTAGAATATGAATTGGATAATGAAGATATTTATATTCCAATAAGATTTCCTTTTAACTGAAATAATGTGTCCATATTACCAACATTCTCTTCTCTAAAATTCTGTGTTAGACGCTGAACAAGGAACAAGGTATATACTGGATCAGGGCTGAACGTCTTCCAATCTTTCTGGAGAGTGACTTCTACTTCACCTACCGCCTGGCCAAGGTTATCTCACAAGCTCGCCTCTTTAATGACAATGGAGAGTATATAGTCATGAAATTGGACTTCACTCCAAGGCCTAAGAAAGTCAAGAAAACGGTGAGATTGTGTTTTGAGTTTGTAAGGGAAACTAGTTTTTTAATGAGAATGTGAAAATGTTAAGGCGAACACAATGTGTAAGTGTCTAAACAACTTAAAGCGCTACCCAGGTTTTGATTACACCTGACTATAGACAGTGAAAGTTATTGTGAATGATAAGGGTTAAACACTAATAGGCAGGCAGTTGCCTGGTGTAATTAAGAGGATAATGAAAACATACATCACTGGCACAGTGAAGAAGGTGTCCACCTTTGAAGTGGTAATTATTTTGGAAAGTAATGTTTAATTTGTTCTGTTGCTGATAGCGTATCTTATGTGTTTGAAGCGTTAAAAGTCATATAAATTTATAATTCAAATTTGAAAGTAATTTTCTTTTATACCTCTAATCAAAATGTATGATATAATAACTTTGTTGTTCACAGGTGGAAGAACCAAAACCTAACCCAGAGGATGAGATAGTGAAAAGAATGTTTATCAGCTTTGGTGATGTGCGAGGGGCTGCCAAGGAAGCATTTTTCACACAAGCAATTGATGCACTCAAGCCCACTCCAACATTCTCCACACTCCAGCCTAAAGTGTCATCTGTGGTTGAGGTTAGTGGAGGTGGTGGCAGTGGTGAAACTAGCCTCAAAGGAAAGGAACGTCCTAAGAGCTCAGTGTTTCGCAGCCACTACTTTGGTGTATATGCACCAGGTAAGTTGAGGTGGCTTTATGCTGACACTTTCATCAATGTACATATTCTCACCTGTCTACTTAAGGCATGTGTCTACACACATTCATAAAACTTAAGGAAAAACAAGGTGAACAAAATAAATGCTACATAAATGTGGTTCAACAGGCAGCTATAATTTGAGTATATTAAAATAATGGTCAGTGTTGCCCAAATTTCTAGCAGGGATAAGAGAAGACTGAAGTACCTTGGTTACACAATAACGATACTAAAACTGACATAATGTCAACAATTTTCCAAGTCAGTATCAAAATGGGGTTAAAGGGGTTAACAACCAGTCTTGCTCATGAGCAATATTTTATCTGTTTCTCAGTTATCTACTGTTATAGAGGCACCTCTGATAAAGCCCCAAGCACACTTTGCCACACAGCTTTCTCTCCTC
>JAUUEB010087284.1:0-15380 GCA_032362205.1 Clione limacina | reverse complement strand
CTCTCTCTCTCTCTCTCTCTCTCTCTCTCTCTCTCTCTCTCTCTCTCTCTCTCTCTCTATCTCTCTCTTTCTCTCTCCCTCTCTATTTCTCTCTTACTGCTGCCACCCGTGCATATTACCACACTCGAATTGTTCTCTATCCTCACATTGTGTTAGATATAGTATTCTTAATACAAATCAGTATTTTAAGGTAGTTTCCACTTTTATTAAAAATGACATAAATATTGGATATTTAGCCATATCTCATCTTGCTCATGCATACTTTAGCAAGAATAATCAAGATTTGATACAAAGTATCGTTAACTTAATCTTCCATTATAACAAATAAAATACTGTTGATATTGGTAAGATGTTTTACTCTTTTGCTTATCGAAATTGGAGGGTTGGGATCAGAGTATAAGTCACGACGCATGCGCAGCATTTTAGTCGAAGGCTGAGTGAACACATGACTTAAACCACAGCGATGTATCAGTCATGTGTCTCATAGCTTCCCGAGCATAATTCTCGGCATCTGTCTTCCGCCGGCTGACTCTGCATTCTTGGAAACAGGATGGCACATCAATGGGGACACCGGTCACAGGCAAGTTTATATACTTTTGCTGAGCATCGTAGCATTCAAGGCGGTTCTGCTCAGGATTTGGTTTTGTTTCAGGTTGCGTGTAAGGTGCTTGGGGTGCCAGAGCGGTTGGTCCTGTCGGATGCGTTTCTCAGTAAACAGAAATGATTTTTTTTTACCATTGTACGCTTAAAGTTCAATGCGTTTAAGGTTACATAAATACTTTTTGGTTTATTAGGTCAGTGATGATCAAGGCAAAACACATGTATGCTTTTTACTCATTTAATTCATAACATATCATACTCAATATTTTTTACACAACAATAACATTATTCTCAAAGCTAATTTTAAAACTATATATGTAATATTTATAAAAGCAAACGTGTTAACTCTTTCAGGACCACATTTTTTATGGAGTCTGGACGTTATTATTTTTGCCGATGTATCGGTGATATGTCCGCAAAGTGGTCTGCGTCAGCGCCGATGTATCGGCGATACGTCCGGAATGAGTTAATACAAGTCCGATTTTGTTTAAGTTTGCATATTTATAAATGTCTTGCCAATATCTTTCTTATTACATTTGATTTTTTTTATTTTGTACAAACTACGGAGCCTACTTCAATCGCCGATGTATCGGTGATACGTCCGCAAAGGGGTCTGCGTCAGAGCCGATGTATCGGCGATACGTCCGGAATGAGTTAAAGTATTAAAACAAATACTTGATTTTCTCAAATCACTGATTTACGAAGAAATGCGTTTTGCCTTTGAACAGCAGATTCTTTCTCACGCCACCAGTACAATGGAATTCATTGTAAAATTATTTAAAATCAATGTTTCGACAAATCTTACATATTATACTAAATTTATGTTTTTGCAGGAATTAAATAGGGAACACAAATTGTATTATCTTCCTGGACCTATCAGTTTAAGTAACGTTGCTCATCACTAGCTTTTGTAGTACTGATCAACAGTGAATAGCAACAAATGACAATTATTACTTTGATATCAACAAATTCTCAAACTCGCAATTATGACGATGTTGCTAAATAATAGCGTTTGGTTTCGTCTAAAAAAAATTATCTAAGATATAAATAAAGTCTAAATGTGAGACAAGTTACTGTAGAATGATGCTAAAACCATGAGCAGAACAAAGTGATGAAAATGACAAATGACAGTAATTAATTCGTTTTCAGCAGCCCACAATTTATAATTATGAGTGGTTATACAGACAACTATATGATTGTCATTCCTATACACGTTATACAGACAACTATATGATGGTCATTCCTATACACGTTATATAGACAACTGTATGATGGTAATTCCTATACACGTTATACAGACAACTATATGATGGTCATTCCTATACACGTTATACAGACAACTATATGATGGTCATTCCTATACACGTTATACGACATGTCTCAGGACCACGGCTTACACACAGCTCATGACCTATTGTTAGTGAAAACAGGGCATTGCCCCGTCTGGCAACTCAAACCCTCTTGAGGAGGCATCAGTCAATCATCTCCCCTTTTGTTGTAAATATTTGAGGAACCGAGTGCTCTTCTTTTGCTGCCAGAAATAAAAATCGAAATTATGTCCCCTTTGTCTCAAAGAATCAGAGCCTTATTGGAACGACGATGGCGATTATTGGTTTTAAAGGTTTTTCTTTTTGCTAAAATCTTTGTAAGCCTTTGTTAGCCCGCATCAAGTAACGCATTATTCCGCTCTTGGTTTCTCTCTAGAGCAGTATTTATGTGTTGTGCCAGAATCCAGCCATCGTCTTTTGTTCATGATTGAAGTATATTTTTTGTGATATTTGAGGTTTGAGATAAAAGATGTATCGAGGATGGGCTTATGCTTATGTATGTTCCGGCTGTTATGCTTTTAATTTGTTTTTCTCTCAAGTCGGCACTTGTTGTCTTGGCTCTTTAGTTTGGTTACTGGCCTTTGTCTGAGTGTAGAGTGTGCTTCAAACGAGATGTGTCTGTCTTGGGGCACGGAAATCAATGTAGGTGATATTGGGCGTAATTTTGTTTGCCATATCATCTTTCTTATACCACAGTCTTTCTGTGAAATTAACTCTAGTCATCGCCCGTGATAATCATTATTTCTCAAAAACAATGTCCATCTATTCAAAAAGAGTTGTCATTTTTATCTTGTCTCATAATTTGACTTTTCCCCCTTTGTAATTCTTTTCCAATCCATGATTGTTTTCTTATTGACGTCATTGAGAAGACATCATTTTCAGTTTTTGCCTAAATTATAATTTATCTTTATTTGTATACATCATTATTGTATTTCTTTTGCCTTTTACTTTTTCTTATTTTATACCTTTTGACTCGAACATTCACATTTATCTTTGATTAATCATTTCATGTAGTTTTATGTTGATAAGTTTGACTTTGTTCGAGTGCGTAGTGGCTAAACCAACTGACAGACAGATAAACATACGAACTGATTTACAGACATATTGACAGGCAGACAGATTGAGGGACGGCGACGAACGGACGGATGACAAACTGACGGACGGCAAACGACAGCTAGACAGCGAGCCAGCCATCCAGAAGGACAGACACTTTGTTAAGGCCAACCATCAATTAGAAACCCAGGGGTCTACATTTTAAATGATTATCCGTAGAGAAAGGAGTAAATTAGAATTAAAAAAATACTGTCAAAGCAAGATACGATGGAATCAATGCCATATACGTGTAGAAGTTGTTAAAAAAGAAATTGTAAAAGCCACTGATTTACCCCCAAAAAATGTAACAATTACTAAAAGGATGAAAAGGGTTTGAATTATAAACTATAACTATTCATCAGTGGTTATGTAAAGTATATCCAATTTAAGAAGCGTCAAAACATTTATTTGTAAACAACAAACAAAAACTGTCATGAACAAAGAATACATTTAAAATGATACGACGACAAATACGATAAAAAAATACTGGATTAAGTGCAGAGTGTCTTCCCACTTGTGTGCATCATACGTAATTTGACATGGATCGTGAGCAACATGACAAAAGACTGCTCACAATGCCTCGTGAACTCATTTGATTTCTTCTCTTCACTTGTTCCACGAACAATTTTAATGTGTAGTCTTATATGTTATTTTTGGCTGTCTGACTGTGTATGTGTCTGTCTGTTTACGCGATGACTTAAATAAGTTTGCTCGGATGTTATTAATTTTTGGAAGGATGATATAGATTAAGTACAAAATGTGTTCTGTTTAAGTCCAGAAATATTTGTGAAAAAATAACAGAGAAACTGCCCTTGTTGAGGTTTTATGTTTCTTTGTTAACTTAGCATAAATACGCTGCGGTCACATAACAAATCTGACACCTTGAAAAGAGGATTTTTTGTGACTATTTAAAATCAGGTTTTAAAATTGTTTGAATAATCGATTTAAAAACAGAGTAAATACCACTATTCTTTCATCTGAATTAATTGATATATATGCTTACTAAAATATTGACAAAAACTTAGCTTATATATAACAAGCCCTAGATGTCATTATTAATGCTATAATCTGTATTGCACTGACATATTGTTCCGCTACCATTTTCTTAATTTAAATAGAAGCATTATACCTTCAAGTTATTAGATCTTTGTTAATATTTTGCGAACACGCTGTGGTCCGATCGTCAAATATAGAAAACTGAAATATTGCAGAGAGGCTTAATTCGTGGTTCCTTGAATGCTGGAAACAATTTTTTTTATGAAAAAAAACATTTTGACAGAGTTATGTCCATTTTAGTCTTTTTAGGTACGTTCTTCACTTAGTAGACGCATCGTTGTGAGTAAGACCCTAAGATGTTGCACACAGGCCTTTTAAGGGACCTTCTAAAAACATTTATCTCAACTGTTTGAAACTACGTTTACAGAGTTACGGCCCTTGAGTTGTGTGCTATATGTTATTTTTTGTGTCTAATGTTCATGATTGTACTCTCTACAAGTACTTAATTTTCTAGTTCAACTTGTTTCGTACACAAACGGACGATTGCTAGGAATATCATTTGTGATGTATAGATGACCCAATCATAGGAAAACGTTGTTTAAATACGATAATGTTACTTCTATATTCATTGGTCATGGGGTGAACGTTGGAAGTATTGTGAGGATTTTTTGATGGCGATTATTGTAGAAAATATTGGGTGATTTTTTAAACAATATCGTTTTAATGCTGTAGTTAGAGACTTTTGTAAATAATATGTTTGTGGGTGATTGTGTGGGACGGAAGATGTAGTGGAATAGTTTGAAGTATAATTTGTGAACGATTATGTTGGAGATATAAAGGAATATTGTTTTCGAAAATGTTAGGGAGATTGTTTTGGTGATTATATGGGATATTATGATGGATATCATGTGGGAGATTATGTTGGGAATTGTGTGGGCATATATTTGCGAAATGGTGTGGGTTATAATTAATGTTTGAGGATTGTGTGAAATATTGTGTTTGGGGAGATCGTGTGGGAGATGCGCAAAATGTCACTTGTTTTAAGTACGTCCCGGACGTCATCTTAAACAGTTAAATGGCGATTGTATACGCACAGATACGGCTCTATTTTTTACGAAAATAAGAAAACACAAAAAAGTTTTAAACTACTTACTCTCTGAAATGTACAATGGCCAACTTTTAGCGACCCACTATGATGCACGTTTTATATAAAAGAAGTTTTGGAAATTTCCAAGATTCTAGTTTTAAGTGCGTTACAGAGGTCGTCTTCAAAATTAAGAATGCGATTTTATTAAACAAATGAATTAAGTGAAATAAAAATAATTTCATAAAATGTCATACATTCTCATTTTCAAGAAGTTTCAACGTCGAAGCACGAAACACCACCTTGGTATTGCCTCGACGTACTAGTCATTCGTTTTAACTTAGGTACATGCAATTGTTGTTGTCCTTATGGTGATTTGATTTTTCGTTAAGTGAGTTAATCAGATCCGGGAGTTTAATGAGGCTTTCAGACAGACAGACAGCCAGCCAACCTACCATCCAGCCAGCCAGACAGCCAGCCAGCCAGCCAGACAGCCAGACAGCCAGCAAACCAGCCAGCCAGCTAGCTAAGCTAGTTAGCCAGCTAGACAGACAGCAGACAGACAGACAGACAGCAGACAGACAGACATACATACACACACACATACATACATACACACACACACACACAAACATACAGGCAGGCAGGCAAACATAAATAAGGACAGACATGCAAACACACAGACATACATATAGACAGAAGACAGACAGGTAGACAGACAGACATACATATATACAGATATACAGACATAGAGACATACATACAGACAGACATACAGACAGACAGACAGAAGACAGACAGGTAGACAGACAGACAGACATATATACAGATATACAGACATAGAGACATACAGACAGACAAACATACATACAGACATAAATATATACAGGCAGACACATATACAGACATAGATATATACATGAGACAGACAGACATACAGACATGCAGACATACAGGCATACATACATACAGCCAGACAGACAGACACCCAGACATACATATATACAGACAGGCATACAGAAATAAGGACAGACAGGAAGACATACATACTCACAGTCAGAAACACATGTAGACAGACAGACATACATATAGATAGACATACAGACAGACATAAAAATTAACAGACAGAAATATATAAAACAGAAAGACAGAGCACACATATACATTTAGAAGAACTCATCAAAACTTAACATCTTCATTAAACCATGCCTCTATGCAAATTAATTTGACATTTCTATTTAATACTTTACTCCTGAACACAGGAAATAGTTATATCGCTAACTTGAAACATCCGCACAGAACGCACTGACCTTGACAATTCGTTAGCCGAATAATTACTCTTTCCTTCATTTTAGCATTTTTTTCAAATTAAATTAAATTAAAAAAGACCAAAGACAAAAACCCTACACGTTTTGTGCGATATTTCACAAAAGTGGCGGATGTTTGAGTTAAAACTGCATCAGAACCTGTCACAAAGATTGTTGTATCAGCTGTTTAAGACGTAATTGGAGAGCGGAAAAATGCCCAGAAAATAGGATCAAAATATTGCTGATGTTGTTTTCTTATTGCTTAATTGCTCTTTGGCTCAACTTATTGGATTGGTCTCCTACGCAGTTTCTCATTTGCATTCTTAGTCAACAATTCGGATGACCTCTTTTTTAAATTATTCCTTACGGAAGTATCGGCTTAATAACTTTATTAACTGCGTGGATAGCGAAAATTAAGGAAGCTAACAATGATAAGATGAGATCTCGTCTAAGCAGTAAGCAAATACAGAGATAACAGGGAGATTGAAGCGTGTCAGGGGCAATTGAAGTTAACAAATTGAACAATCATGTTATGATCATGTAATCCTTTTGTGAATATTATTTTACTAGGAAAGAATCCGACTGAATATGTTCTATCATAGTTATAGCGAACAAACAACAAAAGTCCATTATTTGTTTACAATAAAATATGCATTTGACATTTTTTTAAGTTTAACATCATCATCAGCATCTGTAAAATACACACAAAATACAACACATTAGTTATTTAAATCAAAAGATATGAATAAGTTATACATGTTACTTAATACTATAGCTCAGCTAAACAATAATGAAATATCATCAAATTAAGCTTTACACAAATATTATTGGACTCTACCATCTTATTAGGAATGCTCTGTTGTTGTATTCATCTTTGGTGTTAATCTCATGTTTTATTTCATGCTGGAATAAATCTTCTAAAGTCAATAAATAGTATTTCCTCTTGATGTTTGAACGTTGTTTTTAAAGGACAGTGTTACAGTTTTGAAGGTGTGTCTTTATTGGACCATTATTGAATACATGCTAAGAGAAGCGACGTTGTAGTTGCCGGTTTGTTTGGCTGACATAGCACGATTTGCACCGTGGACAAGTAAGTTTGTACACTACATTGCTTCTGATCATTTTATCCACTGGTCGTTTCAGAGACGGTAAAACTGTAACTCAACAAGGTGCTTTTATGCAATGAAGAGCTTGCGTGCGCATACTATTTCAGTGTGCATTTGCCACGATATTGAAACAAAATACTTCACATTCACTGACTGAGGTCGTACTCTCACTGTCGGAATCTGTCTTGCCATTGTCTTTAGTAATAATTATATTAAGAGCGTCATACATTTTTGGCTTAAAGAAGAGTTGAGAATATTGATTGCATTCAAGAGTTCCTCGTCTTCTGAGTTTCTGAAAAGTTTCAAAAACAAAATAAACCAAACAAATGTGTGGATTAAATGGTGTTAAAGGTACTTATATTGGATTAAAATTACTCCACCAAGTATGAGTTGTAGCAATACCTTCATGGTCAGAAACATTCAGCTTTCTAAAGATTCAAGAGTTATCTTAGCTTTTTCTAAACTGTCATTGAATAAATCCCACGAACTACGTGCTCTGTGTATCCTATGCACAAATCCTGATACGACTGGCCATTTGTACCGCAGGAACCAATGCATGGAAAATCACAATGAGACCAGTGTTTATAGGCTTTGTTTACCATGTTGATGACAGTGTCCCGTTAAAATGTATTATTTTTATAAAAGGGATTGTGTCTTTTGTCCCTTCCGATGTAATTAATTTGGAATTTTAGAGATTGGTGGATGTTCAATGTGTGTTATATCATTCGCTTTGTCTTTGGTCAACGGTTGAATACGTTGTTTCAACAATTCATTTGAACTTTGGCAGAGCTGAACAAATAAGTATCTCAAGCTTACCACAGAAAACAAATACACATTTAAAGGGTGAAAAAATAGGTTAAAGTGAATAAACCATTAAAATACCGATTTGTTTTTATATTTAATAATATGACGGGCTTAAAACTGCTATAGAGAGCTGTATACTTTTACATTGTACATATGCAAAAAAGAAGTGTTTTACTACGGGTGGTTATTTAAAATAATCAAAAAAGGAGCCTTTAAACTCACTATTAAGACAAAAACGATTGCATGTACCGGAGTTTAAACGGATGAATATCTCGAATAAGAACTAGTTCATCAAGGCAAACATACAGACTTTAGAAAAGAGAAAAAATTACACCAAGACAGGTCATCAATTTTGAAAATTGGTTTAAAATACATAAATCATCAGAAGATAGCCAGCACAAGGGTGTTTCGGCTCATTAATATCTGGACACCATCGATAAATGTGCTGATGAGTCTATCATATCTGCGAACTGATAAAGATGATTTATTATAAGAAGGAAGAAGAAGAAGGTAAACACGAAGTAGAGGCTTGAGACACCCTATCCCTACAAACAATCAACTCAAAAGGAAATGTCGTCAAATGATAAATCTTATTTTCGGTATAACAACCGAGCGTAACTTCCAGTTCAGCGAAGGAAAACGGTCTGGTCTGACCGTGCCATGACGGTGCCAGTAATGTCTTGCCCCTCAGTGATTGTCCGTTATTGAATGTCCATATTTCTACCTCCGTTTAGAGAGGAACATTGTTAAAATGAAGCTTGATAGTGAAAACAAAATAATAATCCGGCATTATTGGATATGATACCAGTTGTTCCATGATCTTTGCAACAACAAGTTGTGTGTAATCCAAGCTATATTTTTCTCAATGCTGATATGGTAAAGTAAGAAATTTGTTTATTTTACATTTTAGAGAGGCTAATATGGTACTTTTTTGTTTTAAATACCAACTTTTATTGTTTTCTTTGGAAAATGTATAATTTTGATCTTAAAGGCATTACTGCAACTTATATTTCAAGTAATTTAAAGCCAAGTGTAGTATCTTAAACATACTTTGTTGTTTCCACTCACTTGTTTATTTAAATGTATTTCTTTTTTACCCCAGGTGTATGGGGGAGGCACTAGTAGATAGGCGCCTGCAATCAATAAACATTTAGGTGACTTTGTTCACATCTTTTTTATTTTAAAAAAGTTATACACATATTGACCTAGTGCGGTAATTATGTACCCACCTCTTGGCGTGGTGTTGGTAAGTTTGAGACCACTGATTGTTCTACGACAACAATTTTATTGTGTAGCGGTATATTTTCTTCTGGTCTGTGTGTCTGTCTGTTTACGCAAGAACTTAAGTAATTTTTGAGTATACAATTGTTGCTATTTTTTTAAATTGTGATAAATGGAGTTATGGCCCCATTGAGTATTTTGCTATATGTATTTGTTGACACGCTGTGGTCAAATATAAAAATCTGAAATCTTGCACAGAGGCTTATTTTGTAGTTCCATAAAAGCTATAATATCAATCTTTGAAAAAAAATGTTTTGGCAGATTTCTATATTCGTTGGTGCCTCGTTGCTTTGCTTGTCGTGGTTGTACTCTCTACGAGTACTCATTTTCTAGTTAACTACTGTGTTGTGTGCTGAACTTCTGACACAACTATAACTGTGTCGCATCTCTGCTGCTTTGTCAGAATTTTTTAAATGTTTTAAGAGATTGCTTTTGTAAGGTTTTGATTTTTCATTGATTTCACATACTCATTCTGAAGTGACAAACTGTCCATCTGTTTTATTTTTTTGTAAGAAATGTGACTCTGTTTACTATGAAATATGCAACCTTTAAACGAATGAAAACATTACTTTAAACATACTGATACAACTTTTGGGTTTAAATAAAATTATATTTTAACATACAGATGGTATGATAACATCATTATTCTAAATTAGTTATGAGCAATAGTGACGTCACATTATAATCCACTTATTCTGCCAGTTATGGAGAAAACGTCTTATCAAGGAAATATAATAGTTGGTTATCGAGATTATAATATCAACGGTGCAGTGTCTTTCGGTACATAACACAGGTGTCGATGTGAGACGTACAGGTTTTGCCAGAATATTATTTTGCCCGAATGAAAGACTAAGCGATGTGGAACGGGCAGAAAAGGTTGAACGCTCTCCGAAATGATAATTTTGATACAATCAATTAAGATTTAGCCATTTATTATGATAAGGACAAGTTGAAATATGATTCACTTCCGGTTTTATATTATAAAATTAAGGTGTCAGTTTTTTCCTTGTTTTCTACCTGATCTCAACTTTGAGATGGCAAGAAATAATATATTTTTGAGGAATGATAACACGATATGATATATGTGTGTTGTTTTTATCTAGAAAACAAATAAGAGGTAAATGCGTGCATCTTCTTTATGTTTGTATACGATATTATCATTTACATAGTTGAACTCACTTAATTGTAATTAGAAGTAATTTTGATTTACCTAAGGTGAAAGACTTAGTGTTCCAACAATCTTTTCATTCGGTTATTTATCAGCATTTCTAAGAACCTAACACATGGCATTAATGAATTAGCAGTAAGACTGGTCGGAATGGTGAACAGTACATCATGGCTAAGTTATGTACTCAAGTCGTCCTACACATACTGTCGTATGTGGGAGATGGGGTTGCATTACTTACTCCGATGATGAACAATATATAGACGAACATTGTTGACTATAAAATAACGTTATGGCGAAGTTGGCATAGCTTGAAACATTTAAAGCAGATAGTTACAAAATGTGAGCGATGAAGTCTAAAGCGGTAACCCCTTAGCATATATAGGTACAGATTCAAATAATTAAAGATACAAATGAGCCGAGACTTCTAAACCAGTTAACCCATAATAAGTTAAAGAGACAAGTCGAGCAGAACCGAGAGCAGAACACAAATTGTAGCCTGTCAGTTTATAGTGTTTATTGCTAAATCATGTCTTAATCTCAAAGATATTTATTTGATTATTCAAATGGCCTGAAAGGGCCGCTCCGGTTGAAGCAGAATATGTGAATATTCCCACCTTAAAATAATATATTGAAAGGAATGCAGGTAGTGTTATGGAAGAAGAATAAACCTTGTTTTTCATTGAATATCGGATAAAATACGAATGAATGTGGATAAACTTTTCTCGTCGATCACTAGCACGAACAGTTTTTGACATAATCACTTTTCAAAGTCTCACTCGGAAACTTCAGTTACGTATCGATGTTCAGATGTACCGATGTGCAGATGTGCTGATTTACCGATCTTCAGACGTACCGATTTGCAGATGTACGGATGTGCAGATGTACAGATGTGCAGATGTGCAGATGTGCAGATGTGCAGATGTACCGATGTTCAGATGTACCGATGTTCAGATGTAGCTATGTTCGGAAAAGTGTTCTGGTGGTCAGAAACAAGTGTACCGATGTCCAGAACCATATAATTTAGTCAGGGTACATTTTCAACTGCCTTTAAAATGACCCCCCCCCCCCCCTCCAGTTTTAACAAAAACCTGAAAACATTAAAAAAAAATCCAATTAACCTTAAACATCATCAAACCATTGAGAACCAATTAAAAACGGTGTTCACTATATCAAAGCTATTGTTTTTGGAGAGCAGCGTGGCGATGCTTGAAGTTATTTTTCTTTTGAGACATCAGTTTAGTCCACGTTGTATTGTCATATGATGAAAAAGATCATTTTGAAGCAGCTGTGGTGAAAGTGATTGAGCAAATTAGCACGACTGGATGCTCAGTGAGGATAACCTTATTTTGTAGATCAGCACTTGTCTCATGACTATGGTCCTAAAACACACCTGGTTACAAACTAAGCTTGAAAATGTGCTCAACATTTAATGCATATTCTAACCTTGATGTATTTTGCCAATTCCTGAAAAAAAGGTTTCCCTACATTATAAACTTCATAGCTTTAAATAACCAGGCGTATTGCTCGTAGTTAATCAGGTATTAATATAGACGTAGCTCAAATTACAATAAGTTGTTGGTTGTCAATGACAAATATTGAGACTTCTGGTATATTGTATACACATACAGACTAAACGAAGACGAATAAAAGGTTCAGAAATAATCCTTTTGATTTTTATAACAACACATGAAAGTGTGCATAATATATTGACATCTTTGGCTATTTTCTCAAATGCAATGACAGACGAACAAACTCGCGGCAGGTTCTCGAAGTCTGTATTTCCTATTCATGCACGTGGCATGCAGATGTTGCTCACATCATATTAACGTTCATGAATTGTACTCAATGTGTCAGGAGTGACATAAAACATTAGTTAAACTCAATTGCTGTTTAAAGAAAGCTGTCATCCAACTTTTTGATATTTTGTTCATCTAATTATAAGAATCAGACGATCATCGAAGAAGCATTTCAAGTTATAATTACTTAACATAAGGGGTTTCTTCCTGAGTATAATTCCTGTTTTATACTCGCCTTTATAACATTATCTAATACAGAAGAATCTGAACATTGAAAGCAACTTGGAATTATTGGCTCAAGATGAAAGAAGAGCAAAGTATAAAAATACCATCTTGTAAGTGTTCATAGAAACGAACAAATTATGGAATTGATTTTGTTGCAATCGCTTCATAGAAAGAGAATGTTATTGGGCGGGGTTTTGAAGGGGTACCCCTCTCGAAACACTTGAAAAATATCCAAACGTTCTTAATTGCCACGTGTTTCCTGTTTGTTTTGTTTAAGAATATACCTTGAAGCA
Organism: Clione limacina; assembly: GCA_032362205.1. NCBI lineage: Eukaryota > Metazoa > Mollusca > Gastropoda > Pteropoda > Clionidae > Clione > Clione limacina. The sequence goes on along the minus strand of JAUUEB010087284.1, from coordinate 2,300 downwards.
AAGTAGACCCTCTTTGTCATCTAAGAAAAGTGTCTAGAACATGTCTCAGTGGTAAAAACAGTACTTTATAAAATTACAAGCGATACGTACTCACAATATTCTAAGCAATTTTTCTTTATATTTCCAAAGCTATAAATTTAAGATCAATATTTCCTTAATGTGTAGCGTGATAAATCAATTTTGTTCTAAAACATACATTTATAATTTGATTTCTGTGTTTCCTGATTAACAAATACTAAATAAAACAGTATATATGCCAATAACATGTTCTCGGTACAAAAAGTGTACAATCTTAAAATATTTTCTTGAGCTTGAAGTGAAATGACTTTTGTACTTTTTCATCAAACTCTCTGTGCAAATTGAAATCTGACATGCATGGTTTACATACGTCATCGAGGATATACAGGGCCGAAGCGTTCGAGTGGGGAGGGGGTCTGGGGCCCCACGCCTCCATTTAGCTGTCATTAAATTGATGTGCTGTGATATTTTGATGTTTACTTGTATATACTGTTAATACCCTTTATGTGCAAAATGTAGACAACATTTTTGTATCAACCGATTAAGCTAAAGACAGATCTAAATTGTTCTCGATTTGCACAATTTAGAACTTATTACTATCATTTCGTGGGGGAGGAGACACCCAGACCCCTTACATAGTCTAAGCTTCTCGATCAATGATTCAGAATAGAATGTCGTGACTCAATTTACCCCTCCCCCCACTTCAAAATCTAGGCTTTGCGCCTTGGATACATTTGTGTATAATACACGATTTTCTTCTGGCTGATAATTAACTTGTCTAATAAGATAACAAGCAAAGTATATTGAAATCTTTGAAGATGCACCATATTTGCTGTTTTGTATTTCATGAGATTGTTTCTAAATATCCTTATTAATTTACTCAAACATTTCGGATTGATAACTTTGTGTTGTGTTGATTTGGGTGTGCTTTTAACAAGGACACAATTATACTTTGACTAAAACGTATATCTTTAGTCTTTTTTTGCAGAATGTATCAGTTGCGTATGTCATTTGCCTTTGTATAGTTCATTTTTTGGTTTTCTGCGGTTCCAGTTTTTAAAGGGCCTCTCACAATTTTGATAATTTTAATTGTTTCAGTAAAATTGCATTTTTAAAAACAACTTAAGAGTTCACCATAAATGCGTCCCGGCTGGCAATGCCAATCATCAGGAAGTCTCCAATCTGATCCTCACTTGGTAACCAGTAAATGTCGCATCAAAGAGCATTGTCAGACCACCCGGTGTCAGTGAGCGGCAATCTATTCCAGGTATTTTTGTCAGAAATTTGAAACCTTCGTACTAATTGCCGTGTACACGGTTTCTGTGTACATCTTTTTACGGTGATTATAATAAACATGTTATTGAAGACATTAAATTAGAATAATATTTAAATTGAACCTTCACACTTTTTGAGATATTTTGGTAAGTTGTTGACGTCCCAATGGTAGCAGACTTCTACATGCTTTTAGTTTTTCCACGGACAATTATATTGTGCAGTGAAATATTTTCTTCTTGTCTGTCTGTCTGTTTACGTGATAACTTGAGGAATTTTACTAGGATCGCTTTTATTATTTGAAAGTACGGTACAAAACGGGTACAAAATGTCTGCTAATTAAAACCATAAATATTTGTGAAAAATTCACGCAGTTATATTCCTTTTTAATGGTTCTTCTATATGTTATCTGTTAATTTGGCAAAACACGCTGTGGTCACATCTTGAGAGTTAAGAATCTGAAATCTGAGGACTTAAATCTAGTGACTATCTAAAATCAGATTTCACAATTATTTGAATAATCAATTTAAAAACAGAGATATGAATCCTTTGAGTATTTTGCTATAATATAGCAAAAAACTCAAAGGGGCCATAATTCATCTTTCTTGTCTATTTTGTGAAGGTGAAATAATACACAGTGTAGACGAAGAATTAAAAGAAATAACCAAATATTTTGACAATATCTTTAAACAGGAAAATACCACTCCAATACCAGAAATAAAAAACCAAAACTTAGTAACAGAAATAGGTAGTGAAGAAGTCAGATCAGCAGCTAACAAACCAAAAAACAATAAAAGTCCAGGATGTGATCAAATAAATGAAGAACTAGTGAAAAATAGCACAGAACAAGTATTTGAACACATAGCACACATCCTTAATAGTATAGCAGAAACAGGAAATAAACCTTTAGAACTTAGCCTAGGACAACTCATTCCTCTTCCTAAACCTGGCAAACCAAAAGGACCAGTCAAAAATCTAAGACCAATAATATTATTATCCATCCTCAGAAA
>JAUUEB010087173.1:0-15380 GCA_032362205.1 Clione limacina | reverse complement strand
GTAGTGGCTTTCTTGAGTAATTACTGAGTAGAGTAGCGGACTGAGAAGCCCCGAGTAAAGTAGCGGCTCAGCCGACGCGAGTATTACTCCCGCTACTCTGCCCCGAGTAATTCCGATCACTGACTTGACCTCACTTTAGGATATCAGAAGAGTGATCAAGGCCTTCTTCCCGAATGTAGGACAAAGACATTTTGGAGACTTATTCGTAAAAGGAGACAACATCATTAATATTATAGAGTGTAAAGCTGATTTTGACTATTGATGGTTTACTCAAGAACAAGTAAGATTTTCGTTAAGTAAGTTTGTTATCAATTAGAGTGCTAATGCTGTTGGACTCATGATTTTTCCTGAGGAAACCGAAGCAACAAACACAAATTTCAACACTTTTTAAGTCTGCATAACTATTCAGTGTAATCACGCACCGATACCATGGGTGTGTTATTTGATAATCAGTAGCTGCCCAGGGCAAGCCGACAGTCTTCATAGTTTGAGTTATATTAAGGGATTATTTTTATATGAACGTTTTTTATAGCTCAAACGAAGTCAACTTGTTCGTTGACTGATTTGCATTAGCCCACTACTTCACTCGCTCATGTTTTTGAAACACCTTTGTTCTTTCCATCGCTCAGAAGTTAACCAAAAGCATGTAAGTATCTTGTTTATGCCATACGTTCTTGAGTCCTTTTGTTTAAAAATGCAAATGTATTCGGCAATCGCTTGATTATTCCTTTGACGATAACATCTTGCATAATTTCTTTGTTTCTTAACTAACAAGTTTTTTTTGTCGTTTTTGAACTTTCTTACATTATTTTTAGTCAGTTAGCCTTATTGATACCAAAGCGATTAGAAACTTCTTTCATATTTGGTGTTGTGATGCTTTGATATTGATAACTCATTCTATTTTATTACACCCTTATCAATGCTTCTTTCAGTGTCAAATAGCTATTAAAAAGATTGTCTTTCCTGACTTTTTGAGGTGTCTTTTATCTCTAAGAAGAAGTCTCTGTGGGGGACCAATGAAATTATTTACCCTTTTGGTGCATGAAGTGTTCCTGGCTTGCCTTTACTTCCAAAGTTGGAATTTCGTCTTACCTTATTCTTTTTTCATAATTTGGTCTAGTCGCATATCACTGTTGAAAATGTAATATAAGTAAAATCATTTTTGTTCTGGTGGTATATCTGCAATGTGGAATGCTATATACTTCTTTGTTTATGGTGTTTATTGTGGTCAGAAATATTTCTCACGACTAACAAATGCTGGTAATGAATACGTTGTTAATTACCTTTCCAATCGGTCTTTTGTAAATCATGATATAAATAAATTTATCAATAAGACCAAATCTTAAATTATCAATGAGAGAATGATTAAAACTTGAATAAGACAACAGACACAATCTAGATCGTAATTGTTACTCTTTTAGATTTACGAGTTGCGTCTATTATTGTTGATCAAGTAAGACAAAATAAGTATAACAAGCGACGCTTTAAGATAACAATAAACTTAACAACATGGACATACTTGTGTGCATTGTGAACAATCAGACCGCCCCGAAACCACCACCAGTCACTTTTGCTAATGTCTCGACCAGTTAAAACAACCGATCAGATTGAGCGAAGGTAATTCTGAATGGCATGCATCTCGGTCTAAAGCCCGAATGAGTACTGCTTTCTTTAAGTAACGGTGATTTGATTTCTGTAGAAGAATGAAGAATGAAAGGGACAAAAAAAGAATAGACAAAAGACAGATACAATTAGAAGGGATGAAGTCAGCGAGAGATAAACATATCAAAGGAAAGTAGGAGGGAAAAGGGTAATGAAAGAATATACGAAAGACTGAGAAAAAGAAAGAAAGAAGGACATGTTATTGTTTACCATGTGAAATTCTAATATCCAGTACCATCGCAGTTTTCAGGGTGGGGGTTTAATTAAGATGGAATATTTGGAATCCTTTCGATTTCAAGGCAATAGATATATCAATCAAAGACAGGTACTGCTTCAATACAACCAAACTAATGTTTAATAGATAGGTGGCACTGCAACAGTTACCATACATATGTTCCTCATTTTTTTATTTGAACAGAATATATATTTTTGAAGAACAGAAACTTAGTTGTCATGTTTTATGGATGCATAAGTTCCAGGTAAATAAACAAAGCAGTGATTTACTTTGTTCGTATACGTCTAATTATGTTGGCATGCAGACCAGATGTATTTGTTCCATATTATATCATCTGGGAAGAACTAGACCAGCTGAGGGATTAGTCAGCCACATAGTATTTCTAACAACGAAAAATGACTGGAAGTTCAATGAGATCTAGGACTGCATATGTTAATAAGAATACACTAGAACGAGATTCAGTACACCTAGATTGGTTTCACACTTGTTCTCTTCCACTTTACACACTGTCCATTTGTCTTCATACCAGGGCCACTATTCCTCACCGTATCATCCTCCAAAACTAGAGATATACTTTTAAAAAATCTTCGGAATAGAAACTGTTTACATATAAAGTTTGCATTATTGTTTCTTAAATGCCTCTACTCTTTGAATTTTTTTTTCAGTGATTAACATTGTTTGAGTTTTTTTGCAAGATAAACTTATGATAAAATAAATGAAAAGAAATACAGAATAAGTTATTATGTTAACCATGAATAAAGATCATTGATGTTTCCGTCAATAACATCGTGTTTATATACTCGTCTAATATGACGGCGATTATATTTACGGGTATTATTTTTGTTTCATTTGGTATTATGTGTTATGGTTATTCTTCACTGATTGTACTTTACTTGGGTAGGATTGTCAAGTTCGTAGTTTTTAATTTCATACTATGAGACTACAGTCACAGACTTGAGTTTGAGACTTTAATATTTTAAAAGTATGAAGATTTTTTGATTCATGGATATGCAAACATTTTGGATAGACAGTTTAAGAAGTGGTTAAGCTAATAATGATTTCAACCGATAAAATGTTAATCTAAAAAATAACTTAACATTTGCCCTTATTATCGTCTTGGTTACTTAAAAAGTTGGGCATTTATTATTTAAATGTCATTACGATATGGAGTTGTGTTTTCTTGTGTTGACTGGAGCTTCGATTAATCAATTTGCTAGTCATGAAATATTACAGTGAAGTATACGTATACTGTTTTGAGAAGAACAACAACGTGATCTCAGACGTTGCATTTATCTCATTGTTATACAACTACTTTCATTGAATGTGTTCTGAGGAGCTTTATCACAAATTTCATGGTAACATCTTTTCAAATAACTGCAGTTATGTTGAACAGCTTACCATGGTCATGTTTTCCCGACACTCACAACGTTTGTCTCAATATCAATAAAGGTTGGTCATGTTAACACCTGGGACGAAAGAACGGGGACAAAAAGCAACAATATTTCGCCAGATTTGGCTTCGACAGGACGAACAAAAACAAAGAGAACGTTTAAAAATGCAATGTTCATAAGCTTAACGTTTGTCTTTTCAATAAGCTATCAATTTCATGTTTCACATCTTAACTCATTGGCTGAATCTTTTTTTAATCATACTACTTTACAGTACATTCTTCATACCCTCTTCTCACTACTTTATATAACCTGTTATTATATTTATTAAATTTGTTATATGAACTTTTGTATTCATTTTATTGTTTATTACGCGTAACTTTTTCTAGACCGTGTATTCATTGATCAGCTTGGGCTGGAAATTGATAAACAAAGACGCTTCAAAAAACGAATCACTCACACCTCTGGCAAAAAGCTTTCTATCCCGTAAAATCTAATTACTTAACGTCTGCGTCTATATTTGGGGTCAACTTATTTTTAATCAGACGGCTAGCCAAGCAATCTTTACACAACCTTTGCTCTGCGTGTCAGCGGAAGACTTTGGGGTTAATTAGTCTTAGTCTACTGAAATGTCAGTGTTAGCACTAAAGTTGTTTGCAAACGGTTCCATTTTTTAGAAGTTTGATTTTACTGACACCCTTCAAGTTTGTCCCTTCTTTTCGGAATAAGAACCACTAAGACAGAACACTTCCTTTTTGTGCAATGGTTTCTAAATCTGAAGTTTAGTGTATCATATATAAAAAGCCAAAAACGTATCACATGAATATAATGTATCATAAAAGTTGTGCCAAAATGTTAATGTTATACAAAATCAACATCAATGTTGCATCAACACTACTAAGAAATCATCCGGTAAGCTGAACAACGTTGATTTCTCACAACTTGTTCTACCACATGATACTGGAATTAATTTTATATTCGTACAAATTAGCCATTTGATGATTCGAGGAATTAAAACGAAATATGTTATTGAACTAGAACAGCGGAAAACGTTTTTAAAACTGGCCCTCACATTTCCAGATAAATTTAATGAAGTTAGTTACCTCAAATGATAGATTTTATTCTGAGTTAGATAATAAAAATTGTCAAACGGTTAAGTTAAGGGGATGCTGATCATATCTTCAAAAGAAAGACATATACAGGAGAAACAAAAACTGTAACAATCTTTATGGGATGTTGTATTGTTAATTTTACCATTCGATAAAAAGTGTGTTATCATTGTAAAGGCTTTTCCATTTCCAACATTATTTTGTAATAGTTTCTCTTTAACAATATAACGTCTCAGAATAAAAGAAAAACTAATGGATGTCACATCACAGATACAAAGTTGAGTACTAAGTTTGTTTCAGAACGTACTGTACAGGACTGGTGTGTTCTTTATGTTTAATTGATATTGATAGATGTGTATCATTACAAATGTAACTCAATTCTGCAATTCCAAATTGAAATTTTTCAAATATATAATTTATAAAGCATTTGCAATTTTTGAACTTGCACAAAACAAACAACTTAGTTTCCATAATTTAAGCTGACGTTAACATACATAAGTAAAATCATAAAATTCTCAAAAGATGCAGTTTTGTATTGGTTAATTTATTTAAGTCGGATAAATATCAACGACAAAACACATTGACAAAGTATGCTCACATAATTGTTGCACTTCGTATAATAGGATGAAATATTACTTTAATGGAATATTCTATTTTATTTTTATTTACTATATACATGGAAAATAAACTGAAACAAGAAGTTATTTCTAGAGGCTGGTTAATATGAAAAATATAATGCTACTAAATGGCCACACAATAGTTTGAAGAAGTGCTACTAATCATTTACTTTAAATTAATTTCATTCTTCATAAACGTAAACTGCTAGTGTGTATAGAAACTACGGAATTAGAACTTGCTTTAAAGACCAACTGTATATTATATTACAAAACATGTCCTAAAAACGATGGTCTTGATTGACCATATTGTTTTTTCTCTCTATAATTGACTTTTCTATAAAGACAATTTTTTACAAAGATAACCGATGGTCTTCATAGACAGGTTTTAGAGTTACATATAACAAACGATATTGTAAATTAGTAGTAACTTTGTATAATACACAACCTTTTAACATTTATTTTTTATTGCAATGGCCTATGTCGATGTGAGGCTGTTAGTTTTTAAAAGAGGCGTAGTATATCTTAAAAGCTTACAGAGCTTATAGAGCTGGCTGACGGTCTACGTAAAAAACTTAATATCAATTTATGATTAGTTCTCGTTATTTTAGAGTCAGTTGATTGATAGCTTTTCATAGTAGTTGTTCTTTCTTGTAACAGACTTAAGTGACATTTATTGATACCCCCATGGCACATCGCGTGGTGTTCTGGACGATCTATTCATATCCCTAGGGTTAACATTGTCTTACGACACGTTTCAATCCACAAAATTTAGGAAAGCCAAGACTTGATCTTTTACTTAATGGTAATTTACTTTAGGGGATTTTTTGTTTTAGTGAGGCATTAATTTGGTTTCTTTAAAGAACACAAATAAAGATGATGAGAAATGTGTTATTCCTTATAGCAACTTGTGTAAGTACGTTTAACAATAATTATTTTCATATTATATATTGCTTTAAATTTCAGATTTCAGCCCTGTCAGAAACATGAATTAAAAAAGATACGTTTTACAATAACGTTTCTGTTGTAAACTGTAAATATTTTAATTTTGTATTATTATCTAAAATATGTTTTAAAAATTACACGATCAAATCTTCAATATTGAAATTTTCAGAACACCCTTATCATAGGCTTAATGCAAGTTATCCTACTTTTAATATAGCATGATAATTTTAGGTTTAGTATTTAATTCACAACTGATTTCTACCATTAAAGTTGTTTTCTTGTATCTGTAAAATTAATAAGTATGACAGAAAGTCGACAAAATATAAGACGTAGGTTGATCTGTGTCTAAACCCCTTTTGATTAGGTTACGTTTAATCAATTCTTTGGTGTATTTAACTGCATTTTATATATGTATGTGATTTGAAGAACCAGTTCATGTGAATATTCAAGTTCACCAATATGCGTCCATTAAGTTAACTTAATTCAATACATCCTTCAATTTGTGATTTTTTTTCAACAGCCAATCGACTTTTCTAAGCTTAAAGATGGATAACAGTTAACAACACCTTCTTGATGTCAAAACTGTATTTAAGCTATTTTTGAATTATTAGCTCTGGAGATAGTCCATCCATACAAACAAAAGTTGACATTTTGTCACCATGTTTCCTATAGCTTATTGACACATGTTTTCGTATACTTCTATTTGACTGTTTAAACGTATAATCAATGATATCAGTGTGCAAAAACATATTTGTTCGACAATGAATAATCTGATACAGAAGATATTGCTTGTAATTTTGCAATTGTATTATATTTAGTTAAAGATGATAATTTGAAAATATTTTAGTCAAATAACTATTACACACAATCTAAACTATTGACATCTTTGTGAGATAAAACGACGGATTTAATTTCTCACTAAGTTCACGTCTTAGTGTTACGGAGACGAGACAGTGATTTAGGTCATTGAGACATCAACGAGACATGAGAATGAACTTAATTTTTGGCGTCCGTCTATGATCTTCTTCGTGTTTATCTTGTCTATTCAGGTTAGACCACAGTAAATAAAAATAGGAGTATTTACTATGTTCTTTCAATAACTTATATTCCACCCTGACCCTAGAATATTGTATAATCCAAAAAAAAATTTACCAGCTGTAAAGCCCATACAAAAACGAAAATTCCAGTATGTTTTGGTGATCTGATCCGCGTCATAAATTTTGAGCTATTTGGTAATTAATGCATCTGGGTCATAAAAATTCATTTTGAAGAGCAAACTTGTGGAACAAACAAACTTATTTTTTGTATTATAAATTATCTTTTTAAATCAACTTCCAACCCATGATCTAGCAGGCCTGGGATCATGCTACAGGTATATTATGAACAATTGCCACTTGGATTGTTTATTTGACTCTTAATTACATTGTTTGGTTAATAGGATTTATAGCTTTTCATATTTCACATTTCCAATCCATGTTTTACTGTGGTCATGCCTTCAGAGTGTGACAAAACGTCTGGAAGGAATGGATGACTGTAATATTTGCTTCAAACGATAAGTAATAATGTATTGTAACAGTCTTAGAGGGAATTATTTGAAAATGAAAAGTTAACACATAATCCCCTTTTGTATTCAAAGTTCCATTCCTTACAAACTCATTCCTGATAAAAATCGAAGGACCTTTAAAGCCAAGAGGAATTTTGTTGCATCAGTCACTGCTTCACATCATAACATAAAAGGTTCTACGAAAGTATCCGTATATTAAGGTGCCATTTTACTACAATTTTATATTCAGCTTGTCTCGATCTCTCTTTAATGTACTTTAACCAACTAGGCAACCAATAGTGTTAACTCCTTTAAATTTAACTCAAATATAATATCAACATTAAAATAGAACAAGCTCGGCACATATAGCACTATATATTTTTTTTACATTTACTTAACGCTACTTTTTTTCTTTAGTACAATGTCTTTAACAATATAATAATCCCAATTCATAGTATCATGTGGTTTCCTATCTATTCATTTGTTTCTCTTTTTGTTACCATAGCCAACTTCCCTAAAAGACCGACAACTACAAGATATCAGAAGAGTGATCAAGACCTTCAACACAAATATAGGTCAACGTCATTTTGGAGACTTCTTCGTGAGAGCAGACAATAACATTATTTTGATTCAGGGCGTTAAGCTGATTTTGACCTTGGCATACTTTAGAACAAGTTCTATTTAATGAATATTACTTTACTTGGCTGTCAGTGAACGTGCTAAGGGCTGCCGTCTTAGGATTAGAATATTGTTGGTTCAAACATCGTAACAATACAAATGAAATATTATGCAAATTTTTAAAGGAAATCATCTGTCTAACATATATCTCTGTTGAAAATGTAATCTAGTTAAATGTACGTTTGTCTGGTGGTATCTATGCAAAGTGGAACGCTAATTCTTTGACTGTGCTGTATTACGTCCTCTTAAGATATTTCTCAAGGCGGACAATACTGGTTCTGAAAAACTTGTTTATTCAATTCTCATTTATTTTCTACATCATGTACTTAATGCATTCGTCAATAGAAAAGAAGTAGGAGAGAGGATGATAACAACTGGAACAAGATAAATTCACATATGATTAACACATGTTAAGCGTTAACAATTTGGTGCTTCTCTTTTCCCAGACGGCGGCCACTATCCGTCTTCAGAAGTTATATTTGTATTTATACTAGGGTTGTTGATATTCCCGGTTGCTCTACTCCCGGGAATCCCGATCCCGGAGGTCCTATTTCCCGGGAATCCCGGGATTCTATATATTGCTATATATTCCCACTAAAATAACGAGACTTTAAGTATAATGGTTGCATTCAATAGCGTTAAATGTCAATTTTCATACTTTTTAACTTTAATTCTTTTTAATTCAAATCATTTTAAAACAGAACATTTAGGCTCATGTTGTTTCATTTTTACTTAAATTACAATATTTATCAATTTAACAACCACCAAAAAAGTCATAACTGTTATTTTTTAATATTAAAATATGTATGTTACCTTTGCTTTGTTTTGCTCCGATTTCATTAAATTTAATGGTAGAACTAGACCTCAAGCGCTGAAGTTTTTTTGTTTGTTTTTATTATGATTTTTTTTAATAAACAGCAAGCACAAAATATCTGTTTAACTTTATCAATTGATATGCGACTTACGCAAAGCATTAACCTGTTTGAGAAATGACTGAAAATTATAAATCATGACAGCCATTTTTGTTTTTAAAGTAAATCAATCAATTTAAGAACATATCCTAATTTTGACGTTTGGAAGATCATAATCTTCATCGTGGCAGTCAGACTGCAAAAAAATAAGAAAATCCATCTAAAAAGAATTCACATTACTGATAGTAAAGTCAAACTTGCTGATAAAAAACTTGTTTACTACAGATGTTTGCATGAAAACTTGTGTATCAGAGTCGAATAAAAAGTATGTTATCTGGTATTTGGCATGAACATGCAAGACAAGCACATGTGTTTCTTGAAATTTAAGAAGCCTTCTTCTCATCTGAAACTATGAGTCCAACATGGCCGCCAAGATATTGGACAATCAAATATGTCTGTTATCTCGATGAATACGAGATTTCATTAAAATGACAATTCTTTAGCTTCTGTCAACTTTCTTGTCAAATCAAAGATTTCAAGTTCAAATATATTTAAAGTACATATTCAATCTTGACAATGACCTTGACCTTGAAATATGAACTCACCAATTAAGTTATCACTTTCATTTATTTGGTTTAGATACCTCCTTTGACAAAATAGCTGCAATAAGTGTGAATTCAAAACGTGTTGTTATGTGCAAATCTTGACCTAGTTCTATGCCAAGCTCTTTTTTAATATTGAATCATAATAAACATAACTTAAAAGAATGTATTTTAATATAATATATTTAAAAAAAACAGTGGTATTTGTTGTTTAATCTCTGCGCTCCAGGCCTCCGCACATTGTGAAAGTTAAATGGTAACAATGACAATTAGCATTTATGTGACCTTGAAATCAAAATTTAAGAGTATTACTTGTGATATTAGCTTTGCTATTTAATAATCAAAATACGCAATAAGATATCAAATATCAAGATGTCCTGTTTTTGTGATCTTCCTCAACCTCAGTTTGCCGTTGACCTTCAAATTACATTAAAATTTAGAATTGACCACAGAAATGAATTAACTGCAACTCGAGAAACCAAAGATACATGTATTCATCAGTGGTTTAAATCTATTTGAGATAAGCCATTTTACTTTTTTGCAAGATTGATTCTTTTGGTGGCCATTTTGAAATTGAAAATTTAACAAATTTCTCGTGAAGGGATTCTTTGCGGGGCTGTGATTATTGGGAATACAGATTCCAAAAATGGCTTAGCTTGCAATTGTGTTCACCACTGTGAACAATGCATTCTTTCTTTCTCCTTATCAAAACATCTGGAGTTACCTGGACTTATCCTTAGAAAAACTTACAACTTCTGAATTATGTCCAGTTCTTTTAGAAATCCAAAATAACACATTGCGTCGTAATTCCTAGAAATGCATGGTCACTTTGGTACAATGGTTGTGACGAATTTTGTTTAATTTCTCCGGAGACAAAAACATTATGGAGTATTGTTGTTCTGTAACGGAAACCTGATAAAAGCACACGCATAACGTAAATTCAAAGCAAATCTGAAGATATTGATTTGCATCTTGTAGTAAATATCATGTTTTGTGCCAAAATTCGAAAATATAATTCAAATTTCGATAAGAACAAGTTATATTTAGTACATACCGTGCCGTGCGTTCGATGATAACTGCAAAAACAAGTCAAACTCATCGCCTCAAATAAACTCCCGACAACCTTGGCTTGCATTGGTATTCACATTTATTCTTGTTCAAGCAAACATACCATTGAATGTAGATATACTTATACAATGGTCTATTTTTTACCTTTTTTCGGTCGAGGGATAATAGAAAGGAATCACGCGTTACGCCGTTTGACTATTGCGTGATATGAAGCATATAAAAAGATCCTTATATCAAACCATCTCAAAGTGACTGAAAGTGTAAACATGTCACGCGTTATTATACGTAGAAGTCACACCGTGATCGTTAATATAGCGCATAATAGTATGACATTATCATATATGACATTATCATTTGTATTTTTACCGGCCACCACAAGAGAAGCACTCAAGTGGGTATTCCAACCCTCGCTTACTTAACAGTTGTAGTGACATAACAACTAACAACACATAGAATAACGTCGAGAAAACGAGAAATATGTTTAAACCCTAGGTCCTAAGGAATCCACGGCGGATAGTGGATTGGGTAGACAGAGACTACTGTCATGTCACAAGTATTACATAAAACAATGCAATGGTCAGTGGTCAGGTAAAACTCATTAACTCATAAGATGACCCAGAGTGACCAGCCACGGTGACCTGAGGTCACAGCGTCCCGCTGATGCTCTAAACTTGACGCTTATTTAAGCGTGTTTCTGACACAGTTTTTAACTTTCACGACAATCTTATAGAAATAATAATTCTTTTGATGTTCTTTGCGACAAATTCTTATTTTGTTATTTATGTCCTCCCCCTTTGGTGCTCACTTTGTCGTGACGTCAATATTTTATAAGAAAATTAAATTTACCACAATGACTCTTAAGTTGCAACGTCATTGTCGTTTAAACTCAAGAGTCATTTAGGTAGATTTGATTTTTCCTGAAATCAGCATGACTCCAGATAATCTGCATTCCAGACTGTAATATTTTAATTTACAATTATTTAACGGCACTTTAATGTCACATTGCTATTTTCTAAATAAACTTGATCATCATTTCTTTTCCGTGGCATTAAAGCCATATTTTAAAAAAAACATTTGTTTGTTGGTGCTGCTTTTCTTGGCAAGTCAATAATGTGATTTTTGTACACATTTAATATACAATTTAACAAAGTAAATAATTGAAGCTTGATACCTATTTTTTAAACTCCACAGCATCTACATACTTGAACATTTCTACTATTTTAGCAGGCGCTTAGCCAGGATTGAGAAAACGGGGGGTAAAGAATTTGGTCTGTGTAAAATTAATAGCCGAAAAACAAACTGAAAATACGTGAAAAATTATGCAAATTTAAAGCATGATGTACTCAAAAAGAGGGGGCCATACCCTCATGCCCCCTGGCTACGCGCCTCTATAATAGTATCCGAACGAAGGTACATAAAAGTTGACATAATACATGTATTTACGGCTAGACATCTGCATATATGTAATTGTTTAAAAAGTAACTTTCTTCAGGAAGGCAATTCCACATGTTCATAACTATTAAAGAACTTGTAGTATTTTTTCAGTGTTGAATCTTTGTTTCAAAAACAAAGTTTGCAGGTTGCAGTTTACGTCAATGACAGTGCTTGTGACACTTGTGTGATGGTTGTCAATTGGCAAGTCAGAGTTCCAAATGTCTGTATGCTAAGAGGACCCAGCTGTTCAGCATAGAAGCGAAAAGCACTATTTCAGTTCAGCCAAAGCTGCGAGGACTGGTCATTTGGTACGCATAGGGGATAGTCGACTGCCTTAGCAGTTTCTTTCGTAAACTGCTGACAGGGGGTTAAGTCTTCGGCACCAGAAAGATAAAATATCTGGTGAGACTGAAAGCGTGAGGAAGGCACTAATGAGTAGTTAATGTAATCTTATTACTGCAAAACACGGTTTATATATCTAAGTGTAACCCCTGTCACAACATAAATGCATTATTTGATATTTTCTTCCAAAATAATCTCATACATTCACACACTTTGGTGCATATAGTACATCTTTAAGTCTCGGGTCCCGAGAGATCATGAGGAAAAATTGCGTGGTACATGGTGGCATTTGATCGCACGTCTCTGTAGCTCAACTGGTAGAGCGATTGCCTAGAAAGCAAATATAACTCTGCTTGGATTGCAGGGGTGTGGGTTCGAATCCCACCAGAGCCGCACATATTTCCGGATATCTAAGTATAAGAAGGTACAAGCGTTGTGTCTATTTAATTTGTAAAAAGATGGTAGTATAACTAGGATAGTCAGTTATATAAGTAAACTTATTTTTGTTTTAGCCAACAACATTTGGAACAGTGATGTTATATTGATGTAAGATATGAACATCCATGAAACAATAAAATAAAAAACTTTGGGAATTTTTTTTTAATCTGGTATAATGAAAAATATTGTATAGGTTCAAGTTCAAGTATTTAGCATTAAGCTGAATCCTGGTCTATAACATTATAATCGAACATAGCAATAAATGCAAATGGGCTGTGCGTAAGCAAGAAGTAGCTGACTAGCACAGTCGGTTAGGGCCTCAGTTTGGCGTGAGGGATAGAGTTTAATCCCAGGTAGCAGCATACTTTTCTTCAATTGCCTAAAATTTCAGGATTCTACTACTGATAACTTAAAAGTCGGAAAATGTGTGTACAAATTTGACATCGAGTCAATGACAAGGCATACATACTACTCATTCACATGATGCAATTTTCTCCATGCCATCGTTATAGAATTGTTTGGTTTTAATTTGAATACCCAAGATGCAAACTTCTTTCTCACAAGGCTCTGAAATCCCATTTTCCTTTAAACATGTCTTATTAAAGAAGGAGATAAGTATCTTTGTACTTCCATTATTTATACAGAAGAAATGCCCCTCTCTATGCTCATATTTAGATCTGCTTCTTATAAAGGATCATATTTTGATTTTAATGGAGAAGATAAGCATTTCCCTGTGCTAATGGTTTGCAATTCCCTCCTTTAATATGCAATAACTTACATAGTTTAAACACTCACCACATTTGTGGAAGCCACCTGTTTTACGTTTACAAGCTTTGCCTTTTTTGCAAATACAAGCTTTTGGCGGTGTCACTGAAAATGGAAAAAAATTGATTAAGATATGACTGGTAGTACTGGTAGATGTTTGTGTGATTTTGAATTACTAAACAGTGCCAATGTTGACACGTGTCTATATATAGATGTAAGTACCTGGTTTTCTTGTTAGAATCAGAGTGTATGTTTATATATTTATTAAGTGTGTATATGTAAGGTTTAAAATGTCTGAGTTTGAAAAGTTTTTAAGATGAGTTTAATTAACACTATTGAATACAATTTTTAGAGCAACACATGGCTTAAATATATAAGAACAATCTTATTTAAAGAATACATTTTTGACAAAATTAAAGCCTGAATTCACGACAAGTCATTTGATCTTAACATAAAATTCATTCATTAGCAATTGATCACATCTTCATGTTATCTGAGGAAAGCATTCAATTTTCTAAAAGGATTGTTTATTTTGAACAAAAGTGTACATTAAATAACATACTTGGTGAATATTGAGGTAGATCTGACTATAAAAAAGATATAGGTCATATGAATTAAATTTTGAGAAGAAGAGCATCGTATTTCATAGCTGAAGCTTCAAATATTTAAAGAGAAGATAAGTAAATTTATCAACTAGAAAATTTAAATTAAACTAAGATGTTTGAGATGTATATTTATATTCAGTTACAAATGAAGAAATAAAGAACATGAATCAATAATAACATTTTTTTTTACTAAATAGCCCTATTTGGCCATTTCAAAATAACTCCAAATATAAGCAGTACCAAGTGTCTCATTGTGAAACAAAGAGTCACAGTCTATTCACATGAGATGTAAGACTGAAATAGGTCACATAGGAGGTTTTATAGCAAACTCCCAGAAAAGCCTTTATCTGGGCAGGTTTTTGACCAACCTTAATACCATGGGGGTTCAAGAGGTACCAAATAACAGACTGAAAGCCAATTTCTTTTCTTTTATGTGAAATATCTTTATTTTCTATTTAGGATAAGCCATATCTAGGCTTGAAAACCTTGAGTTCTGTTATTTTTAATCTAAAATATCTTCACAATCTTATCTCAATGCAGAACATTGTTTTATTATTAGCTTATGATTAAACTTGTAAAATGTTAACAGGTGTTCTTACCACATTCATAAGCTTTCCCAAACTTCATACAGACAGTTCCAGTTTTGCACTTACAGCCAACCTTTCTGGGCTCTGATGAAAGAACATTGATGTATAATTTGATAATAGAACATGGTCAGGATAATACTGATGATATCACAATTAGTATTTATGGTACCGCTTTTAATGAATTATGTACATCAGACAATGTAATTAATACTCTAATGAAAGCATCTTCATAAACATGTTTTTTGACTTAGTTTCTGGAGTGTTATAACACAACTTTTCAAGTCAAGAATGTAAGTGGCATCCATATTTGAGAAAGACATATTGGTATATTAATTTTTTTTAAAGAAGTTTAAAACACTATTTCTTTTTAAGGGCTATTGATTGATTTTTACATCTTTTGCACATACAACAGTTTTTAAGTAAAGGTAGATTTATTATATTCATTGTATTCATG
>JAUUEB010087063.1:0-15383 GCA_032362205.1 Clione limacina | reverse complement strand
ATGATATTTATATGTCCATTCCAAGATAATTTATTGTTGATGTTTATGCCCAAATACTTTGCATCCTCAATTTTGCTGAGTGCCAGAGTGCCCAGTCTTGAATTATCACAAATCAGTATAATACTGTAGTCAAGTGCTGACCTTTTGACACATTTGATCTTTTGACACAAGCGCGATTTTTCTTTTGATTCCTTTCAGTTTCGAATCTCATTCACACTATGTTTTGTTCATCTTTCTTTGATGAATGAGTTACCACACCAATTTTTCACGAATGTTTCAAAATGAATTTGAGGTTTAAAACAGATTCGTTGCTATGGCTTCTTGGTGCATCAAAGGTGTGATCTACAACATGGTAACTGTACTTCGTCTGACACTTCTCTTCAAAGTAGTTGGGGTGCTCGTGCCGGCTGTACCTCCTCAGGATTACCTCAAGCCAGTAGTAAACAAACGTAAGATAAAAGCAAAGACTTACGACAATTGTGTTACCAAAAACTTTGTGACTTCAGCCCAACGCTTGCATGAAAATGTTTTGTTGTGCCACACGCTAAAAATGAAAATTTCAAAAACTCCTTTTTCATAAAAACAATCTCAGAGTGGAACCAACTTGAGCCAGATACAATTGCCTCACCCACCTTGGAGACCTTTAGGGCTCATCTCCAAAATCAGGCCCTCGCATTGCGCAACAACCAACCAAACGTTGATTATATGCCATTATTGATCGATTCAACGTATACCCATACAGATTGCAAAATTCTTTGAATTCAGACTGAAGACAACTATAAAGGTTTACAATGTAAAGGACGATCATTTATCTATTCAAAATGTGGACTAATAGGACTTAAGTTCCCAATCATAAACCACGAAATTTCACACGTTCATAGAAAAGGGGGTCATTAAGTTAAAACAGTTGTCTTTACTTTAAATGTTTTGGCTGGTACATCCCGTAGTTATAATTCGATAGCTTATCCCATACCCTTAATTTATCAGCAATAATATTAAATGAAATTCTATATCTATCATAGCAACTAGAAATGCAAAATTGTGATAAAAACAGTGTTATTTTGGGAAATATATGGAGGCCCTGAAAAGGGCTGTTGTTTGTGTTGGGTGTGTCAAACACTCGCTCAAAGAATTTACTTGGAGGTTGTGCATTTGGTGACATCTTTTGTGTCTTCACTAACAGCGTGCTTGGCAAGCTCACCGGGCAACAGAAGCCTGACAGTGGTCTGGATCTACCGAGATGTGATGGTAATGGTAGATCTTTTGTTGTAGTAAGCAAGTCTGCTTGCCTCAGCTCTGATTCTCTCGAAGATATCATTCACACAGGAGTTCATGATAGACATAGCATTTGAGGGAATTTTTTATAAATTTTTTTTTGCATTACATCCCTTTTAAATGAGCTTGATTTAAAACAATTGGTCTATTTTGATATGATAAAAAGGTTACTTGATTTATTTTAAACCCCTGTAAAAGATTTGACCAACAATGTACAAACTTTTCAACTTTTATTCACGCACACTCTCACAAATAATAAAATTCAAAGTATCTTTATTTATTTATTTGTGGCTGTGTGTATGCAGTAGGATTACAGCCTCAGTTTTGACTCAATCAAGCTGAAACTTTAGCAAACTGTTGGTAGGTATTACCAGATGTGTGGTTAAGCTTTTGGTGAAAATCAGTAGACTGTAAGAAAAGTTATTAGCAAAATACTTTTCTAGGTTAAACTATATTTCCTCTGTAAAATACGCACCATTAAGGAATTTGTGTATTTTTCTTAATGGGATTTCAGTCACAGTTTTAACTTAATTGACTTGAAACTTTAGCAACATGTTGGTGAATATTACTAGATTTGTAATAAGCTTTTGGTGAAAATCGGTCCGCTTAAAACAAAGGTTATAAGCGTTTTAGTTTTACTTTGTTTTCTCTGTAAATCACCTGCCATTAATCATGAACAAACATTAACCATATTCCGGAAATGCTTAAACTTAAATGCACATTCAGCGAACACAAAGCAAAGTTCTCTTTCCGTCTTAAATGTAACCACAATCCAAAGGTTGATATACAGGTTGGTCAAAAACTGTGATTTTTAAAGCATGTTGGGGGCATATTTGCGCATAGTGGGGAGGGGAGAGAGAGAGAGAGGTCTACATGGTGGTAAAAAATTCAGCATGTTCTTTCTTTCTTTGTGTATACTTCCCTGGTAAAAAAGTTGTTTGTTAGTAAAATGTCATATGCAAAATCTGACTTGAATGGATCTATTTTGTGAGTTGCAGAGAAGATTCTCATACATAGCTACTCTTTATTGATAACAAATAAACAGTTTTTTGTTTACCTTACCTTTATTTATGGATAATTATGGAAGCTGTGAAGTAAAATTGATATAACAGCGCATGCAAAAAATAGTCCATAAATTCCAAGCCGTTGAGTAGAAAAGTGTAAAAAACATATTTTTTTTCTCCGTTGAACGTCTATAGCAAGCAGATTTGAAACTTGCATGAACCTTTTTCCCCATGTGTAATGTAACCCACCCCTATTACAAGACATAGGAGTATTCCCAAAAGCTTTTTTTGCCATTTTGGGGAAGCTCCTTCATGACCCAGAAGACCCATTTGACCAAAATTCAGACCCATTTTTGAAGGAAAACAACAAAAACATTAAAATACACCGTGAAAATTCAGACCCATTTTTGGTTAAAAAGGTCCCCTTCCAGACCCATTTGAAAAAAAAGCTTTTGGGACTAGAACTGGTATCTAAAATTAGGAGACAAAAGAGTTCTCTTTCTCAGGCGTTCTCAGAAATGAATTAAAATCTATAATCTTACTAAAAAAGGGCAAGACTAATTACACCTGAAACGGACAGACTTTGATGCTGTGAAGTGGACACAATCACATAAATAGGTATACACCTATGATTTAATTTGAAAGAGAATTGTTTAAAAGAAAATTATGTCATTATTGTGTTTCAAACACTTTTGCATGTGTTGTGTTTTTTTTAGTTTTCTAGACAGATTTACCTGCTGGCTGAATGATAACTGGGGAAACCTGCGGTGCAGCAAACTTGTTTGGTACACTTTGAGAGGCTTGTGTACTAGGTTCTTGAGCTGTTGCTAAATCAAAGAGAAGAACATATTAACTACCCTTTCTACATATTATGCCACAAAAACAGTTAAACCTGCACAGTTTTAAAACAATCAGTTCAAAATAAGAATGAAGCACAGACAGGCACAGCATACATTTTTCTCATACAGTAAAAAAAAATTCAATATGGTTATCGTGCTTATCGTTCCTAGTACACGATGTTACTTTTCTTTTCTCTTTATAAAACCAAATTCAGTAACCCTCTGTATCCCACTCTCTCACTTGCTCCATCTTTATTTCTCCCTCTCTTGGACATTTTTCACTCGTTCTTATATTTTTAATCTATCTGTCTTTCTCTCAACAATTCAAAATATCAAATTAAAAACTTGTATACAAATTAAAAGCAGAGTGAATAAAAACAATCATGAAAAGAAGAGAGTGAACACATTTTGTATTAAAGCAAATGTTAAAGTTTTGAACTAAACAATTTTGACATAGGTCTAGATGTAATACCGATACGATACAAGTTGTCAAGATTTTGTTAAAAGAGCGGCATACGTTCGTCAATGCCAGTTCTTCAATTTGGCATGCCAGACTCATCACTCCCTCTTGCCACTTTGGCAAAACGGTAATGAGTCCAGGACATTGAGATCTCTTGTCGTAAAGAGGGGGCAGCTTGGAAATATTTGTTCTTACAGTTTGTTTCCTGAGGAAGGATCAACATTATGTCTAGATATTCTTGCATGGTGACATTAGGAACAAAATATTTTCAGAATTTTACAATTATTATCTAAATATTGGACGAGGAGATATATATATATGTGAATTATTATAAAATGGAGAGATTATTTTCAATTCTTCATTTGTTGCTGAGTTTGTTTTGTTATATAGCTAATATCCTTACACTGTTTACATACAACTTCAGGATATGACTTTAGCAGCTTGCTCGGCACCAAGCATTTAGAGTTTCTGATATCAGTAAACTGTGAACTGGTAGGATATTGGTGTAGTACTAAACCTTACATACTATGTTTAGCAGCACGTTTATGAGAGGAGCACCGTACCCGATATAACCTTCTACGCTATCATGGAAACCTAAGCCAACTAGCAAACGTAGCAAACCTTAAGCTCAGACACGTTTATCAATTGTTTTATGTCCATGTACTGTTCGGAGATGGATGTAACAGTTATTAAAGACGTATGGCTATTGTACTTTCTTATACAATTTTATTTTTTTTATTTAGATAATAACAGAAGTCCTTGTCTCTATGAAAAACAAAACAAGGAATGCAACTTAAACTCTCACATCTGAAAAAAAATATATATTTGGCAGTACCACATATAGTTTATCTTTCAATATGTGTGATTTGCTATCACAATGACGAACCTAATCTCTCAACAAAATGAAATGACATTTATCGAATAAGTAGACTTGTCTAGGCTTGTTGCAAAATCGAAATTCGAAGGAGATCGAGGAATAGAAGAAATGACAAAATGTTTTACACAATAGACTTCTAACTAAATATAATAGAGTGAATGGCACGCACCTATCACCTCTCACGCTAGAGCACGCAGTAGGACGTGCATGAGAATATCCGGATGTAGTTAGGTCCTGACACTCTGAAGAGGTTGGCGCTCTTACTCTGTCGCGACAGACTGGGAGTTGAAGTCGTTCTAGTTTATTTGTTTGTCTTTTCTCGTCCTTTCTAGAAGTGAAATAACTAGATTTTGAACATTCAAAAGCAGCACAATTCACAGTTTTATGTCATTGGTGTCAATATTAATAGACACCGATTAGCAAACAATAAGAGCATACTCCATACATCCAGGCTAAGTTGATCAGCAAGTGATACAATAAAAGTGCAAAACTGTACTTATATAAATATGAACATCGGCAGTACAACTAGGGCTCAAAATGGACTTTTGTCAAGAACATAAAGATGAGTAATATTCATTTTTTTAAAATAAGTAATACCCGTCGGTCATATTTTTAGGATATTTGCATAATCAAGATGTTTCTGGAAAGAAAATACCTCCTTATATATGGGTATCAAACTATATCTTACATTTCATAAAATAATATACTAGGTAGGAGCTTTTTCAGACACGTAATTGTCTCTCTCAAAAAAGGTTATGCGTGTACGCTCCTGTTTGGGGGACACCTTTCAGGGGTTTTCCTGCGCTCATGTCGGTTGATGATATGCCTGATGACGTTTCATTGCCCAATGTTTCAGTCTCGGTGCGCTGGGTGTCGGGTTTCTGTCAGGGTGATTAGTTGGATGTGGGCGTCGCACCTATCGTTGATATAATAATTTCACTTATATAGCGCTTTCCCATCGGAGTAAGCTCAACGCGCTATACACTTATTACCCGTAACAGGCAGGACGGAGACACATATGCACATACAGTGTACAAAAGGAGTCTGGTTTGCTCTGCTAGGCGACGAGCCTTAGTAAACTTACAGAGCCCATTATTGAGGTATCCAATTCAATAGCAACTTTTTCATCATGAAAATGTTGACCCGTTACGGGGATCGAAATAACAACACTTGAAGACGGTTGGCTCTTGAGTCCGACGCCTTAACTTATCTATCGCTTACCTGCACAGACATCTTTACATGCATAAAAACATTTCTTCATCATACATAAAGGCAGCATAGGATGCAACATTTAATGCACAATAATTTTAAAAAAAAACAGCCAACAGGCTATGTAGCCGGCGACTAAACTAGGAAAGCGAAATGTACTTTACACCTTTCGTGCCAACAACTTGGGGAGTCGGAAGTGAAACAAAACCTCGGTAATACATATTATAACAGCGTTAAAATTGACAATCATGGCTTGTTTGGTGGTTGATAAAAAAAGTTATCTATGTAAAATGAATCGAAAATATTTTTGTGTTGCCTAAAAAAAGTTATTCAAAAAAATTAACCTCAACATCACGTGTTTTTAGAGTAAAAATGTAAAGCTTTAAAAACACTAAAAGGATCGGAAAATTACATTACTAGCTATACATATAACCACTTAAAATCTTGGTGTTTTAGTAAGAATATATACGAACTAGTATAGTGATGAATTTTTGACTTTCTTTTATAGATCCCTACCTGAAAGGCGACTGCTCATATGAAACCAATCAAGTAAAGCACGCTTACAGTATACAAACATATTACTTGTATCATTAAATAGTAAATATTGTCAAAAATAACATTTCGTTAGATTGAGGGTAAAACACAACCTTGTATTTGAGAAACAACATAATAATTGACTAAACATAAACCAAATGCTCTTCATTGTCTCTACCAATGCAGCTTAATTTCCAATCAAGTCACCTCCTGGGTTCTTTGCATCGCATTCCCTCCAACGATGCATGATGCCTTTGTTTAAAAAGTATGCCTATTTGTCATGAAAAACATCATGTGCATTTATTGATTATGCTTTAATGTTGAATTTTTCATTAACAATTGTGAATGATAATACTCTGGAAGAGCTAGGTTGGGGATGTGAGGGGTATGGAATTTTACCAAATCTAAATATTATTAATGACTATTTAGCGTTTTGCTCTTTGGGCCATGTGGATTGACCTTTTCTCTTGCCTAATGTATGTCTATTTGTCTATAAGGCGAACTTCAACATCATTACATTAACAAGTAGTTTTTTGTTTCGTATTTGTTTCGAATTGATATATCATAGGGATATAATAACTGGTTGGCGCCCAACGGAAATAGATTTGACGTTTAAAGCAACACGACAACAATTTTTGCCAAGCTTATGTTGTAATCTCATAAAGGACTCATTTGAGTGCAAATAAGGCATTGCACTTTGAAAACACTTTGTATAACTGAATGTCGCAACAGAAAAGTAAGATATTTCCATATTTAAGTATATAGCATTTAACGATAATTTATCAAACACAGCAAACAAGAAGAAATAAAATGTTAGCCCTAAAAAAACTGTCGCATTCACAACTAATTGCTTTCTCTCGTAGTAATGTGCTGCATATGAAAAAACGTACACACCATTTTCCTAAAGATACTCAACTTTTATAGCAAGCTAAACATAGTTTTGCTAATTCTTAATTATTCTAATGCACTACATCAGTGTTAAAAATGATATGATTTAACAAATACAACAGACGAAACCCCCGGGAATGAAGTCGATTACCATATGTATCAATGAATTAAGCTATACGCAGAACATACATTAATCTAATATCTAACGTCAGTTGCGTAGTAATAAGATATAATTCATAACTCCTGGTCTTAACTGCACAAAAAATGATATAATGAAAAGTAGTATATGACTTGATCCAATGAAATATACCATTGATTAAGCCCTTGTGATTAACATTTCTTAAACTCTTGACTCAGGATGCTTCGACCATTTCCTTTGGGTGCCTCACTTAATTAACCCCTCTTGTTCGGATCTGAAACTCGTATACAAAACAGTAGAACATAATAAACGACAGTTGGATGCATATAAGCTCCCCACTTTTACTCATTTTTAAATACTTTGTCATCAAAGCTCCAACCTTAATCAATACTGAAATTGCCATTATAACAAGTGCATTTCTTTAAAAAAGTTTTAATTATCCACACATTTCTTGTTCAAAGTAGCATTGTCGGTCGATACTGTAGAAATGCAAGTGAAATACCCACCTCCTCCTATGTCACAAATTAAATATTCATCTTCTCAATAACTTAATTTTATCTCATCGTTTTTTCTGAACTTTGTAGCTGCTGTGATTATAATCTGCACCGTTTCTAATTTGACGAGAGAGAAAATTGAACTCCTTTCACTTTATTTCCTTTTGTGCCCTTGTGGACTATTTGGGTCGACGTTCTCAATTGCACCATTCATTTCCAAGATTTCATCTCAATAGCACTTCTATCCGTTTCAACCCTATTTTCCAGTGAGAACAATTTAGTTCGTACTCAACTCGACTGCATTTCTTGCATTTCTTGACGCAGCAGGATGGCGTTTGTGTGGTAACCAGGACAACGTCACAAGGAGCCTGCAGAGAGGCTATGTACGTGTGAATGTGTGCGGAATAGAAGTTAAGACAGGAGCGTAGCCCTCTTGTTCCTTAGCCTCGGACAGCAGGCAATAGTGGAGAAATGAGCCCGTATCATGAAGACGGTTCGTGACAGAAGGTGGATCGTACAAGGGACTGTGGCACGGGTAATAATGAGCACAATACAACCAGTTGCTAACCAATTATTTTAGGGAACGACACCCTGCCCCTTGAACCAATCATCCCCTCCTTTTGAAGCTAAAATAAAAAATGCAACTACCACTCGCTGGTATCCAGTATCTGAAAAATGTACAATCTCCATCATCTCTTTCGTTATTTTAAAGAAAAGATCGCTTTAAGGCTTTTCTTAATGACTGCGTTCATGATTTTGAGATAATAATCATTCTTCGGCAAATATTTCAAATGCGTATGTCTCCTATTACAAATTATATAACTAATCATGGTATAGGCGGCTTAGTTGTGAGGCTTCAATGATAAAGGTTTGAATCTTGGTGAACTTTTAATTTTTATTTTTTGTATGCGTGGTCTCTCTCTGATCTCTCATGTTTAATTGATGTTAACAGCTACTTTCTTACACTAAGTTAATCGTGATTTATCTAATCAGCGATATTGATATATTTCGATACCGATTTAGAAACAAACAAAATCAACACATTCTTTTCTTATGAATTTGTTATTTTCCAATACATTTTTTGCTCGACACACAGCTTCAAATAATTATCAAACGTTATTAATTGTGTATGTCGATAATACAAACTAGTAATAGAGATTTGCGTGTATTGACTTTGCCATAATTCTAGATTCATTCAGAGCAAATGAGACGTGTATAATGGTAGATTAGAGGGGACTTAAATTCACCCGACTTTCTTACTTCACTAATGAGGCACTCTTATTCCCTGCTTCTGCAAAGCTCTGCAATTTTCCCTTATTCTGTATGCCACAGTTCTTCTATTTTAATACAAAGTAAAAAGATGTTAGTGCAGAGATATGAATTAGCCTCGTACACTTTGCTTTGTGACAAATTGGATGCCTGTGTCTTGCTTAACAAAGGAGAAACGAGGGCAGTTACTGCTATAGACGTTGTTTAGCAAAGCAACAACGTTAAAATAGCCTCATATAAGCAAATTAATTGAATTCAAATATGTTAAAATATAGATTGTTAGGAAGACTTGAAATGTACGAGGTGTTGTGAGGAGACGATATTGCGGGTAAAAGGCATATTTAATGCGAAGATGTAATTTTAAAGGCGACTTCATTTCTCTCATAACAATTTTGATTAAGACTTTTGAAAAAAGATTTAAATTAAGAAAATGATTAAGCAGGCACGGTAAATAGCCACGGTTTTAACATAATCGACCTGAAAATATGTTGTCCTGAGATTGTCTGCTGATTGCGACTATGTTACAAGTATGTCACCATAAAACTAAAACATTGCCAGGGACATCGTTGTACATTGTAAATTAATCAAAAATGACATGCGCAGTTCAATAAAATATTTCTTAAATCACTATTTTTATATTTACCCCGTGTCATGTTATTTAAAATAAATACGCGATAGCAGGGATGTTCTGATAACAGACACTGGATCTACATTAGCAAAATTCCATTTTTTTCAAGAAGAAAATTGCAATGTAGAATGAAAAACTAGAGTCTATCCCGTCGTCTTGTATGGACACAAAAAGCTCATCAACTGTCTAAAGAAAATGAGCATTCGTCATGACTTTCAAACAAGACAGAATGGTGGAAATAAAAAATAGGAGCAGGCTTGCAGTCCGACTATAATAATGGTTGCTTTTCTAAGCCAAACAAACTGAGGAATCTTTTAGAAAGAACACTGGCGGGTTGAACCACTAGGGTAATAGTCTATCATTGTAATCTCGCTATCATGTTTGCCCAACGGTTCCAGAGAAAAAGTCTTTCAAACTGTCGTCTTCACTCCTGTTTTGCTAACTTAGCAAACAAAACCAAATTCATTCTTTTGTTCCATGAAGGCACATTCTTAGAAATTATTGGGCTTTAACATTTTCTTTTCTGCTTTCATATTTTACCGCGGCTATTATTATTCTAAAATCGAGGTCAAAGATGTGAGATTTCTAAAGGCGGTACAACGGAGTGATAACCATTTAAACGACGGGATAATTATGTCATTCCTTGGATTCATTGGCCGACATCCAAAATGAGATAATATCTTACAATTTGTTTTAACTTTCATGTTTGTGTGATTTGCTTTTTTTTCATTAGTCTTCGGCTGATTCCAAAGATCATTTAACAGGAAAGTCGAAAGTTTTCTTTTAACTCTTCACATTTTGCTGCAAAAGCATTTGTGATATTTGATAATGGTAAAAGGATTTTATCGATACCTTTATTGGAAATATTTTGTGAAGATGTTATGGTGAGACTATTAAAAATGTCGAGGACTATTATATTGGCTAATATGATGTAAACAAGCGATGATCATGGCAATAATAACAACAATGGTGATGGTGATCCAGCAAATGATGACATACACATCTTAAAACTAATTATTGACAAATTAGACAAATTAATTCTGTGATCATTAATCTATATCTAAATGATATATTTGAATAATTTATTGTTGATGATATTAGTTGGCAATTTAAAATTGCCTCATCTTCCAAATGATATGTTGAAGCGATTGGTTATTTCTGTGTTTGTTTAGCATAGCACCATGTAATACATGACTTCATGTATCTTGATAGTTTGTTTCTAAGCAATTGCCAAACATCGTTGTTTCATTTGTTCCTCACATATTTTTCAGGCCTATCCTTTCCCCAGAGTACTATGTAAAAGTGTTTTTCTTGACCTTCCAAATGTTATCTAGAACAGATTCACTGTAAGGAAACTATGATAGCGAAAGCTCATTTCAATGAACCTCTGTTCATTTATTTCAGGATTTTCAATCATTTCTACATGCCATTTTTGGCTCGTGTCTACCTAGAACAGCCATTTAGTCTGATGTATGCTCAAACAGTATCCATCAGAATAAGTATAATTAGGTATGGGCTATATTTTCATCCCATTTTATATATTATATGTTTTATAAAGTTCAACGATTATTTAACTGTCTAGGGAAGATCGATGTATATATACAATTTCATTTTTATCGAAAATAATTGAAAATATCATTAGATGTTAACATAGTTCTTACAAATATCGAAAAATTCCAATACCATTTGATGTATTGAGATGAAGTTTTATGATAACTGTATATTTCCTTATTTGATTTAGTTTTAAATTTACGATTCTCATGTTTGTTATTGTATTTCGATGCACCATCTAAGAACTGAATAATATATCATTTTAAGTCTATATCTTCTACTTTTTTGATATATTTGTTATTTATATGTATTGTAAAGATTCAAAATGAGCAATTGTTTATAATGAATAGTTTTAAATTTAACAAATTGATACATATATCGGTAACTTTTGATACATCACGCATCACAAAATCAGATTATGATTGTTGTATATGATAATATAAGTAAACAACTAGACACAAAGAGTTTTGATGAATGTGTTATTCCCCTGTTAAAAATTGTCTCTATTTTGCTTCAAACTCCTAAAAATTTCCTTAAGACTTATGAGTGAGAGACAACCATCTGTTCAGGCAAATTATTTATCTTCAAACCAAGGCTTTTTCAGACAAGTAAAACCTGCAAGTGTCAAGCAAAACAACAGTTCATTAGTCTATGATGTAATGACTTGTTGCGCCATTGTTGTGTCTAATTTTTTCACTGCTTATTGTTATTTTCCTGTTGATGAGATAATAAGAGCATCAGCATATGTCAAAGTGTCTGTTTGGCAGTTAATTATGTGGAATATGAGATCGAGATGATGGGGACGGGGACGTGGTAGGTTTTTTTGACACCTGTTATATCTGATTTTCATGTTTTCTTTCTATTATCTTTATTAACATTTTTTTTCTTCGTTCTTTAAAATATGTGTTCTTCTGTTAGTTGTTTATAATGTCACATATTTGTATCTGCATGTATGCGTATAAGTCTTTTAGTTCTTTTAATTGTGTGTATGTTTGTGTGTCTCTGTGTGGCATTGTTTTAGATATTTTGTAAAAGGTTTGAGTGTTAGAGAAGGGGCTGAGAAGCGAAGGAGCGAACGAGTCAAATTGAGAAAGACAAAAGATAATTCCGGCAACTTCATCCAATTGCTTGCTTCCTATAGTGTGTCGGTCAATAGTATATAGGCTATATAGTATAAAACAAAACGACATATTATGGGTTAAGTTTTAATTTGTTGTATTATAAGAAAATGTAGACTAAAAAACTCAAGTAAAATTAAAATTAATTTGAAAAAAACGAATCTGAACTTCATTTTCCAATCTTAATATCCTTTTTGACGGACTAACACACCTCAGGAACCTAAGCTGGTAACATTTCTTGTAACTGCTAATACGCTAGGACATATTGGAAAGTCTAGACTCATCGGCAACTGTAATCCAATTCACCTACTTGTGTACTTTGTATCCTAATCTTCACTTGAACTCGTTCTATCTACGTCTTAGCTATGTTATACGTGTCAATACCGCCATGTTTTACAATTATTGTTTAACTTATATACGCTCAAGACGCAAATATTGCAATGCCGCGGGGTTGACCCAGTTTACCCTTTGGATAAATAATCCTACGTGCTGACCCTTACACAATATGCTCACAAGTGGAGGTTGAAAAAGTTATATGAAATATAGCAGTTTAGAAAAGTTGCATTGCAGTAAATAATGAGGTTTGTGTAACCAGTTTTGCCGCGTTTCTTACGGATCATTGAAACAATCTGGGTTAACCGGTGTGTAACTGGGTCAACCCTGCGATTGCAATATTTGCGTTCAAGACAGTGTGAAATCCTTAACGACACATGTGTTTTTGTTTCTTATATTCTTGTGTGTGTATCCGTTATTTGTGTCAATACATTTTGTATATGTAGTCACAACCTATATAATCAAGATTGTTTCGTTGTTTTGTGTTTGTGACATATCCCTTCAAAACGTGGTACATGACACTGATGAGGATTCTGAGTAATAAGCCTGTCAAAAATGGGATTTTCTTTGCCATGTTTTGTCATCCTTTTGTTTATATATTTCAGATATTTACACTAAACTCGCTATCACTTTATTTTTTCAGCAAACATTTCTTAACCTGTACAATATTCAGATAAGTTTAAAAGGAAACTTTAACAGAATCTAAAAGCCAAAGCTGAAACTTGGAAATTATTTATTTATTGCATTTTCCATAGGAAAATGCTATTTGATGTAGCAAATAACAATGATAA
The DNA here is from genome assembly GCA_032362205.1 of Clione limacina. Classification (NCBI taxonomy): domain Eukaryota; kingdom Metazoa; phylum Mollusca; class Gastropoda; order Pteropoda; family Clionidae; genus Clione; species Clione limacina. The sequence goes on along the minus strand of JAUUEB010087063.1, from coordinate 1,974 downwards.
TAATAAATGTCAATCATCTATACATCAAAAAAAGATTAAAAATATATTCAAGGACAATGCATCTAGATATGATTGAGACATGTATAGGGTGTCCATGGTTCAAATCTTTTTACATCTTAGACATTATATAAACATGACATCAAAGTCTGGCTGATCACAGCTTCCGTTCATGAAGAGTATAGTAACATTTTAGATTATAATTCCATAGGATATGCGTAGGTGTCAGATACGCAATATGATTATTTTAAACTTCGTCATGAAAATTACTTAATATGATTCAAGTTGCCAATAAAGGCTAAGAAAAATTATCTGATATTACCACAGTGGTATTCTTAATCCGGTAGATTTCAATCTATTCTAAGCGTCTTTCGCCATGAAAATTATTTAATGTGATTAATGTTGCCAATTTGGGCTAAGAAATATAATCTTATGTTCCAACGGTGGTATTATTCATCCGTTACATTTTAATATATTATAAACCGAAGTATTTATCTAATGTCCAATAGGAAAGAGGCCAGATTCATATAAACTGATTCCTATGGACTGATAACTAATATCAGTGTTAGATTAGGAATTAAATTAAACTGAACATTGATGGTGATAAATAGCATAACAATAGCGGTGTTGACGTAGTGATAGTCAGAACAAGAGTGAAATATAGTCAAAGTAGAATAATAAATAAGTTGTCATGGAATTATGTTTAGCTAGCAAATAAATGTGTTGCCTAAAACTGAACATTCATAGTTTTATATTAGGAGATTTATGATGTACATTTGTGTCTTAAAATGTCTTTCACTGAAGTCTATATTGTGTTCCCTTTGTGAGAAAACCCATCTTTTGGCCAGAATACAATATCTAAACAAAGTAAGTCCGCCGGATGTACAAAGCGGAAATAACTATGATAAAACAAAACGAGAGCAATCATACGGGTGTATTTTTTTTCGTGCTTGTTCTACTGATCTATAAACAATAAACAGAAAAACTAATTTTCTCATGATGCGCCGCGCCTACTATGGTTTATAGTATCAGCACATTATAACTGATTAAACTCAAACATATATTACGCTAAGAATAAGAAATGCAATCGAAATATTTACATAAGTTCTTCAATTATATCACATGTTTCTCAAGTTACTAAAAAGGAGAGAAAACGAAAAAAACTCAAAGACACATATCATGAATCACACACTGACAAACAAAGAGACAAATACAGTGGCAAATAAAAACAAAAAAATATATGGACCAGGTCATCGCAGTATTATCATATACGTCCCATTTTAGTCTATGAGAAAAACGTATACGATAATATCTATTAACAATGTCCTTCGAACAATCTGATATTATTTACCTTATTATATCGATATGATATGTCGACGTATTTAATATCAATCTTTCCATCCACATTATTATTACTTTAATATCGGGATAAACTGTTAGTGAGATTGGCATTACGGTTGTCATGGAAATTATAGAATATGTTAATTTAAAAAGTTTGTATATATAATGTACATGAGGAAGAATCATGACTAAAAGTGTTGATTACTCTAAATAAAGCCCTTGTTGTAACCCTTTCAGTAACTGATATACAAGAGTAGGAATATGGCCAAAAAGCAAAAAATTAAACACAGCAGATACATTTAAATATATTTGTTATTTTAACTGTAGATGAAGTTCTACAAATAATCTAGTTTAGTTTAAGACAAAGTATATTATTTCTAGCAAACATTGATTGAGCTATATCGAACACAAGTCACACATCCAAGGAAATACTTATATTAATTTCTACAATCAATAATTTTAATAAATAATTGTATATGTCGACCTGAGTTAGTCCCGGACAACATTAAATGTGGTTATTTAAAATGTATAAAGTGGAACAATTTCAAATAGAACAAAAAAAATTCGACCGGTTACGGTCAGTAAAAGCCACACCGTTTACAACCCCTGTTTTAAATACTTTTACCTCTACCAAGC
>JAUUEB010086952.1:4036-11536 GCA_032362205.1 Clione limacina | reverse complement strand
GAAAATTGATTTGAATAATCATTTTTAGATATATTACTAATAAACGGCAGTAATTTCAAAGCAAGGGAAATAATCAAATTTATTTTGATAACTCATACAAAATAATGAATTATTACATTATTTTATCTATATTGCCATAGTCGGAATGCATTGTAAGTATCAACAACCTACAACTTATAATGTACATACAATATTAACAGTTATGAAAAACGATAATAACGCACAGTTTTTAGTTGACATAAACAAGTTGAAGAGAAAGGTCTTCACCAGAAAGGTAAGACTAAGGCATCAATATTCAGCAGATGCTCAAGCAATCAGCTGAAGACTGATGTATTTTTTACCTTTCCATGGAAAGACAGTTAACTTACATTTCTTTTAAAATTAACAATGTTTTACAAAATCGGAACATGCATCAGATTTATCTTCAGATTCCAATTTCGTTACAGAGAAGACTACCTACACCTATAGCCTTATCAAAACACCAAGATTTGTCATGGCATAAATAAGGATTACTTAACATTGACATACCCATAGACAACATGTTTTTTAGTTGAGATTAAAATCAACAGAGAATAACAAAAAGTTAAGGCAATAAGCACAAACACTTTATCAACAGTCAGAGGTATTACATGTATTTATTGGAATTGATGGCAAATATGACAATGGCATATTAGTTTTTAGAGAGGTGGAAGTGGATGGTTAAAAAAAACTAAAACAAGATAGATCATGTGAGCATCATCTTACTTTCACTTTAGAATCTGGAGATCAGTAAGAGATTTATCTCATCCATGGAAACCTCCGTCTGAAACGTGCCGCTACTAGAAGGCGGAAGGTTAATGGCAGATATCACTTATATTACTTATAATGTTTTAGAAGACTACAGCAGTGTGGATACCGCATAGGATACCATCATAGATGTGCTGTGTGACAATACATCTGCAAATACAGATGGGGAGCATGGTCTGGTGACCTGCTTAGAACAAACGTAAGGCAGGAAACTTCACGTCATTAGTTGTTCTCTCCACCAGGGTAGTCTTTGCACGCACACAAACTCTGACTATATACCTACCCCTAACCTTAAACCCTGCTTGGATAGTGACCTAAAATACAGTTTGCTCGGATAGTGACCTAAAGTACTGTTTGCTTGGATAGTGACCTAAAATACAGTTTGCTCGGATAGTGGCCTAAGGTACAGTTTGCTTGGATATTTTCCTAAAGTGAAACAAGGAAGTTTGTGTGCGTGCAATGACAACGGTATCTGTACTTTATCAATCCGTCCGTCCGTCTTTCCGCCTGTCTGTCTACCTGGCTGGCTGTCTGTCTGTCTGTCTGTATGTATGTCTGTCTGTCTACCTGTCTACCTGGATGACTGTCTGTCTGATTGTCTGTCGATCATGTTTTCTGCCAATCTGTCCGCCCTTTTGTTCCGCTACATGTGTTTATTTTTTGCTCTGTCCTTTACAAATCTGGCAATTTAGTCAATCTATTCCTGGTCTATTTGTTTTACCTGAACTTCATCATATCCATCAAAACAAACATCTGTTCATTTACACATTTGCGTAGATAAAAAAACTTCTTAGACACAATTTATATTAAGAATGAGAGATACGTGTGTAAGGTTGAAGACATAAAGCTATTATTTCTATCAAGAAACCAAATGCCGGTCCAGACGAATTTTATATTGTATATAACGAAAAAAATTGTTGCACTTTGGATTTTGAAATCTGGGTCAATCAACATATGTTATGACGTATGATGTTATGTCGTGTTTTGTATGTTGTCCCCTCTATTTACAAGAAGTCAGTGTTAATTTTTGTGCATTGTGTTTCAATTCCCATTTGTTGATCAATTCTATGGGGGAATTGTTTATCACTAGTCTTTTGTTTCGTTTTGTTCATGTTTTTATTTTCTTGTACAATTTAGTATGTATGCGCATGCGCACTTTCCTTACCGTTTTGTTTATTATTTTAATCGTTACTATGATAGTTATTGAAGTGAGTGACTTCCTGGCCAATTGCCTGTCTGCGTGAGTGAATAACCGGCTGACTGCCTGGCTACCTGCCCGTCAGACTGTCTGTAACTGAATTACTGACTGTGTCTTATTGAATAACAGAAAAGTTTCACTTGTCGATCTAAAACTTCCTAGAAAAAACGTGTACAGACCAGACCCTCCGTTTTTAACTTTCCTAGCTCCATTATAATAAGATAATTGGCCGATTGGCTGACTGATTTGCTTATATTACTAGTAGTTTATAAATGACTGATTGGATGTTTAGTTGGCTGACTGACAAACTGACTGGTGGCTGATTGACTGTATGAAGGATGAAGAGACTACATGCCCTGAGTCTTGACTTACTAACATACTGACCTACTAACGTAATGTCTGGCAGACAGGAATGTACGGGGGAAGGAAGGGAGAATGAATAAGTAACTGATTGGCCGATGGACTGACCGATAAACTGATTGAATAGTTGGCTTAGGGTCTGTTGACTGACTGATTGAATGAATTAAGCAACGATTGATTGACCAATTGCCTGACAGGACAAAAGTATGTTACACTTCCAAGGAAGCGGATTGGATAACGTTCATGAAAATTGTGTGATTTTGATGGGGATTGGTGGAAGCTTTAGTAGGGTGAATAGAAGGATGAAATCAGTGCAATATCGGGTGCAAATTTGTTTGATATCGATTCAGTCTAGATTGTCATATAGGAAACGAATAGCAAAATTTGGTCCAGAGTCTGTTTGAATGAAACTATGTCGTCTTCAGTTTTGGACTTAAGAAGACTTTAAAGACTTAATGATATCAACCTATAATTCACTACAGACAGGGCTTTAAGTAAAAAGAACTGTTTCCATCCCAATTCGAAACTTTAGGTTTTATGCGACCGGATGGGATGTCAAAATACACTGTGTTTAGTCAATTTCACATTTAAGTAAGTCATTGCTGTAGGATGATGACTTAATCAAACTCACTGAGACTGTTTAGATACTAACTTGACCACTAGAATAAGTAAGCAGGTGTGTTATACTATGACTGGGGTGTAAGCAGGGGAAATGGTAAATAAAACATCTCTGTGAAGTAAGCGTCGTTTTTGGGGTGTGTAGACCTATTAGAATACGAAATGTTTAAGTCAATTACGAGTGACTAGCGTGGTATGAACGATTTTGAAATGACTGACGACTAAATTATTACTGACTGATGACTAACGGTATAATTGATCAAGTAAATGAATACATCAATTAATTAGTGATGAATGATTAAATACTGGTTGTCTAGCCGAATGACTTATTGACTTATCTAAGGACTAAGTCACTGGTTTACTGACTGTTTGCAGACATTATTGACTGATTGAACAAACAAATGACTGACTGAATAAAAGACTGACTGTATGAATAACTGACTGTATAACTGATTTGTTGACCGAATAAATGATTTGTTGTCTAATAGTAAATATTAAACAGGTAATACACCCCCTGTTGTAAAATGTTGGTCCCCTAAGACTTAGCTAAGACTTGTTGGCAAGGGGCGAATAACTCCAGCAGCAGATGTCTGACTTTGTGACACGAGTAATCCAAATTCATAGTTTACACAATATTGTTATACGTTTTAATATTGTATGATGATATGATCTCTGACTGACAGAATCTGAATATCTTATAGGGTCCAGCCAGATGTAAGGCAAAATAAACATTTTAAATTGAAACTAGGTCAGTTATACTTGTTATGCTAAACAATTCTACAAGAAATAGCCTTTCAACAAAAACTAGAACGTTTAACTGATAATAACAACAGAATCAATCAGTATCGAAGTTTAGGACAAACATATTGAAAAATGGGTCAACACACACACATAGAGTATTAAAATAAGTTGTTAAAAATATGCACAACTCAAATGAACATTTTACAACACAATGAGATCGATCAGATCAACATTCTTCCTTGAAAAAGATAGATTCACAAATATGATATTGACACAAATATTATAATAGATAGCAGATAGAATACAAGTGAGACAAAACAGCGACGATGCATTGAGAATATGAAAAGGGATAGATTACAGATTTAATTTGAAAACTATTTTACATGAGTTGAACCTATGAAATGGTCTTAAGTCTCTGGTGGATGATGGAAAATACATAGGCATTAAATAGTGACGACGAGAATAACATGATACCTGTTTGAACTAGGCCTATCTCCTAATAGTGAATACAAACTATGTATTGAAACCAGAAATGCAACAATTAGTCTCTACATACACATAAAAAACATGATTTATCACAAAGTATGGAAAAGCTTGAATCTGATTAAAACCAATCCTGACTGAAACTCTTAGTTAGACAACTGTTAAAATGCGAAGAAGGGTTTAATGTTTACATGTTTGAAAATGAAGGATTTAGATAAACTGTCAATATTGGTCTGCAGTGTATAATACCAGCAAAAAAGGGATAGCAACAGTTCGAAAAGTGACAAACTAGGAGTAAATAATGACGAAGCATACAAACAAACATACAAAATGGACAGAGAATGTATGATGAGGTAGTGACTTAACAACATAAAGTATTGGGAACTGATAAAGAAGCGACTAACAAGACAAAACATAAACACCATTAAACAATTGACAATGAATGATAAAAGACAGGACTATAAATGTGCATAAGGTGAATGAGGTCAGAGGTAGTATTGAAACATCTTTGTATGACATTAACAACAGGAAAAGTTCGAGGAACTGTAAGAAAAGCAACTTACGAGCAGGCGAGTGACAAAACGTGAACACAACAATAAACAATTTAATAAAGTAAAGATAAGTGATACAATGTAATAAAAGACATATGACAGTGTTTATTGAAGCCTCTTGCAAGGCCTGTATGGTTTGTTCAGACTTTGTCTATGTAGGATTGTCAGACACACAATACATACTTCTTTACATTCCATAGCTTATAGCGTAATATGGGATAATATAGAAGTATGTCTAAGGAACTGTTACCAAAGCGACAAACTAGACCAAAATAAACACACATTAAAACAATCAATGTGATAAAGGACAAATAGTGTATCATCAGAAAAGTGTTTAAGAATAAAAAAATATGAACAGACAATAAAACAAAAGACAATGAATGTGATGAAAGACAACAATATGACAATGTATGCAGCATGACTTGAAGACTCTTTAAATGACTTGTAAGGTTTCTGTAATAACTTTGTCTGTGTAGAATGGTCAGACACACAATACATACTTCTTTACATTCCATAAACGTAAGCTTAATATGGGATAGCAAAGAAGTATGTCTAATGTACCAACATTGTCTGCTTGTTAAGTCGTCTGCTTTACTCCAAGGATGACAGCTCTGTGGATGATCTTGCTTCACCTCTTATCTTGAACTTCTCAATGCACAATCACACACGTTATGAACAGCACAGTTCATTCTGAGATGACTCCAATATTAACGAACAACAACAATATAAAGCACATATAACATAAACTCCAGCATGCAATAGAAACAACTTGGGACAAAATAGGAAGATATGGCAAAGTGTACGTTTGAACATACTGAGATAAACTACTTATCGAAACTTTGAACATACAATGATAGGGTTAACTGTTACCGCAGACTGTTGGGTATCCTTCCAGGTTTCCAGAACTTTCAGAATTTAAACTAACTAAAGAAGAATTTGCATTGTGCGAAGTTGAGGTCATGAGACAATGATCACGATAGCCTACGTGTTGTATTACACGTGTGGGAGGTTAAGAAAGATAAAAACTAATACCTTGTGTCCGCTCTTAACTCCAAGAGTTCAAGAAATTAAATTCGAATTTCAGCAAGGTCAGGTTAAAGCACATCACAGTAGTCGTGGCAGTAGCTGTGGACGTGGCTATCGATAATTGTACATGACCGTGACATGGTCATGCGGTTTTTACTCACTGAAGCATTGGTCACGTGTAATGGTCAATGAAGATACTCAATTGCATGAATCCGTTAGAGTCCGTGGCATTTGTTGAATTGTAGGAATTAGTATGAATTGGCACTTTTGAATGGAAGAAAAAAAAAGTTCCGCATTCTATATAGGAAAGGAGTTCCATCTAGAACTAGGTGGTACCGGCAGACAGTTCCGCGTGTTTCTCAGCACTCGAGCATTTCGGGATAGTTTTACCAATTTGAGACTGCAGAGCACGCCGTGTTCAAGACGGGGCGCCAGAGCAACCCACCAATCGGGGATCCGAACAGGAGCACCTTGGACCAATCCGTGAGCAAGACGAAATCTCGAGAAGATATCTTGTGGTGGGGGTCGTATAGGTACCTAGATCCTTGGCGTCTCGGACCGCCGCACAAGACATGAGGGGTGAACGGAACTCACCTACACTTCTTGAATATTTACCGTAATACTCCTCGTCTTCGGCCGAAAATCTTTCTTGAAACTTTGCTCCACATCTGCTAGGCGGCTGCTTTTACTCCAAGGTTTAACTTTGCCATCCATCCGTAGGTCCTGTGGGCAAGATTTAATACAAAGTTCTTAGCTTTTATATATACGTGGCACGGTCTACGAGAGGGGTTGAGAGTTGGTTTAGAATTTAGCGTAACTTGGCATGAACGAATGTGTATGATGTATGTGAGGATGGGGATGGAATGTGTTGGGGGCGGGCAATAACGAGCTTCTGCTTCCTGTTAGAATTTTGACCTACGTGATTTTTCTCTCCTTAAAAAAACTTGCCGCACCCAACGCCACATGGCGCTCTACATGTTCAAGGTACTTACTATTTCTTTGAAATGAACTTGACATTAAATCTACCACATTATATACAGCGCCCTTTGCTTGACTTTGGTATCATGTATACGTCTAAGCATCAATTGACAAGAATTCACATTATATTCAACTTTGATATACATAATATATTAATTGTTTTGTAACTTTGACTTCTTAAATTATACAGTAGATTCTATATATCGAATGTTGACATTAATGCTCATTATATTGGTTTTATTTCAATTTAAGCAATTGGATTTTACACAAAACTCCTTCTGCAATCAAATTATTATTTAAATTTCAAAATATTATTGGTCGTTTTGTCTTAATGAGTCGAAAGTGTGTAAAATATCAACCTGTCTTGTTTAATATCTTGTTCTAGTTAAAAATATATCTTAATCGATACACTTTTGTTCTACGGTAATACAGACAATAAAATGCTAACGGTGATTGAAAGATAGAGAAGCTCATAAAGAAAAAAATTGATGACCCCAGGAGGCCTAGTTTCTTTTAATAGCACGCTGGTCTGTCTCGGGTGACCTGTACCCCGGCTATCTCTGCCTTAGTTCTTGGCCCTTCTTATCTTGACGCTAGACCCATTACCTGCGAGGTATGGAAGGATGCCAACAGAGGGTCTAACTGTTCCAGAAGATGCTTGAAATCAACATGTGTAGGCAGCATGTGTGTGTGTACGGACTACCCCCTGGCAATCAGCTGTCTTTTGCGTCATTTACCCCCCCCCCCCTTACAAAAACT
>JAUUEB010086841.1:0-15389 GCA_032362205.1 Clione limacina | reverse complement strand
AAGTACTAAAATGGCCATATTTTGGTCAAATATCAACTGATTTTGATAAAGTTGGTCTCAAATGAAAGGGAAGATGGTCCTCTAAGCAATAGTATCATTAATATATGGAAAAAGAAAGATTAAAAACTTCAAAACTAATGAAAACTAATTCTCCGCTGATTTCCGAAAATTCGGCGATCTCCCGGGGGATATCCGAAAATTCGGCGATCTCCCGGGGGATTTCTAAAATTCGGGATCTCCCGGGGGATTTCTAAATTCGGCGATTCCCGGGGGGGATAAATCGGCGGCAGTCAACCTGAACATCGCTCTAACCAACTGAGCTATCTACACCCTTGTGTAATATAAACACTCTCTTTTGTATACTTCTATGTGACTATATATCAATGTGTAACTGATCACAATAAATTTCATTATGTTTATGTACCAGTGTACAAGAATGGCTAACGACCGTCACCTGTGGAGTGTCATTGAGCATCATCCTCTACAGCCGAGATTACACTTCCATGTAATAATGTAACGAATAAAATCTTACCTATTTTAATGCAGCAATTACTTAGGCTGAGCTTACTTTAAGCAATACTTAATTGTTGTGGAGTTTATTTTATAGTCATGTTTTCTAGTTCTCATGTCTCATCTGCTCAATACTGAGGCAGAACATTTGTCCAGAGTTGGGGCTAGCGCATTTTTGACATGCCCAACTCCAAACACTTCACTTATAAACATTTTCTCAAATAAATGTTTATGCCTTTTCAAATTTGATAAAATGTATTTAAACTAATTAAATTATAGTATAAATTTGCAGAAACTAAATACTCTTGAACCAAATAATTGAATGGGACAGCAATTTAAAGTTAGAGCCTGTCAGAATTGGGGCTTGCATTTGGGGCTTCCATGTCTTGTTACTAAAAATGTTGCACTGAGTTCACAATCACCCACAATGCATCAAAAATAATCATTACTAATCTCAAAAGTTCTGCTATCTTAGTGACATGCTTAAACCAGATGAAAGATCACAGTCATTGCCAGGGAACAGAGCGGATGGAATAAGTTTAGAGATCTGTAGCCACTTCCAATAAACAGCACAATCTCACTTCATACAAAAGGAGCTCTTTACAGGACCTGTGTCCAAAATGTCAAACTTAATGTTGGAGAAACCTAGGATGGAAAGGCTGATGATATACAGAGACTTCAATGAAATGAGATGGTAGTGATCCACTGGATGTGCAGTGTCTCTCTCAGACTGCCCTTCATCTGCAACACTGAGGGCTGGCTGGTATGAAACCAATCATGGTTATGTTGCAGCAAAGGCACCTGAAGATTGCTGGCTAAAGAGGGTCCAGAACCTGACGGTCCTTGGTACTGCCTCACATGGAATATTCCCAAAATCATTGAAAAGCTAATCCTTGAGGATCTGCAGTTAAAGGGCTCCGACGGGAGACCAAGATGGTTAGAAAGTGACAATTGCATAGCAAAGTCTAACCTGTGGCTTACCATAGAAACAGGGTCTAAAAATTGGTGATGATTATTATGATACAAGGGTATAAAATAGACCAGTTCTACATTAAGCACCAATGCTCAACTGTTTCTGATTAGCATTCAACTAAACTGGCATCTAGGTTAACCCAGCAGACTTTGGTTGTGATGCGGCGACCTACCCTAGAAACTATTGCACATGTAAGATAAACTTAATTGCTGTAGATACCTGTGCTTTATTATCAGAAGGTATAGATGGTAACATTGTTATTACCATTACAGTCTTTATCTTGAAGTTAAGCTTCTAAAGAGAATATATTATGACCAATATCACGTTAAACAACATCTTTCCCTTACTGCATGATGAAAATATTTCTTTATAGGCTTGATGTTAGCTCAAGATCACTGTCTTCAGTGATTTGCAATCATTTACACTGAATGAAGCTTTGTGTCAAACTATAAATATTTAGAAAATTATAAATAAAGCAAAGACAAGACAAACACCAGAAGTTAAGATTAAATCTGGTTTTTAGTTGAATCCTGTTTCTAAATAATGAGATCCTTGCAAAAATTGACAGTCCTGAATTTTGTGGACATATTTTTGGAACAGTCTATGTTATGTTGGCTTAGATAGCTCAGTCGGTAACAGTGTTGTTCTATCATGTGAACACCTAAGTTTGATTGTATCTACCAGGTTTTTATGTGTCAAGCATCCCTCTTGGACTCAGCGAATGCAATGGCAACCCATCACACAATACTGTATGCCTAGTTCAAATCAGGACATTAACTCTTTATTACTTTATGCTTGACCACAACACATTTTGTGTTAGAAAACATGCCTAATAAAGCTCACACACTCTAACAAATTTGCTTTTTTTTTTTTACAAATTTTCCCCTTGTACTGACCTCTACATATGTAATGATGGTGACCCAGAAAGTCTTTGAAGGTCTCGGAGCACTCAACATGCCCCACAAGAATACCATTAGGGGCAGAGGTAGGGACAGAAGTGAGCCATATTCCATCTGGTCATAGATCATGAAAAAGTAGCAAACTAACTCAGACCGAGAAGCCAAAAGAAGGCCAAGTGCTTTAATCAGTCGTTTAGTCCGACCTTTTTGTGATCTAAATTCTTCCTCAATTTCCGCTGCATCTTCCTTCTCAAGTTGATCAAGGCTGAAAAAAAAACATGAAATATAATACAAGGTATTGCACAGAATTTTCATCTCTTAAGGTTATCTTGTTACTTAATTGCAACTCCAGTAACTAACAATGATGAGAATTACACATGCCTTGTCAAATTCTTCCTAGCCAATAGATTCTAATAAATAATGGAACACTCAAATGATAAGCATAACTGAATTAAAGGAATTCTATAAATACCTTCCTGCTTTTAACAAAATATGCTCTAAGAGTGAGATTTTTCTCTTTTAATGACATAGCCTTGAACTATAGAATCAGTTGGCAAGCAAATTCTAATTTTAACTTAAGACAAGACGACCAATAACTTTTTTTAACCTGCTATGTGGCTTTGGCTCAAGTAAAGTTGGCAAATGCAAGTCAAAGCATGCTCAGTGGATGACTGAAACAGGGACCATGATGACCAGGCTTGTACACAGGTGTGGTTGGCAAGTGCTGTAAAGCTAATTTTTACAAAACTGTCCTTAAAATAGGCCACCTGTGCATAGAATATGATGCCTGGCACGCGTTCTTCATGATTCTGTCTTATTTTGTACACAATTCACAAAAAGTTTATCTAAGAGGGGATAACATTAACACATGAAACTATGTCAAAACTAAATACTTAACATTGTTTCAACTTTCAACTATTTCAAAACACATTTTTTCAGTTTCAAATCTTCATATTACATTTCATAAAAAAAGGTGATCTATATTTTTAGTTATTATGTTAACACAAACAAAACAATCAAATGCCCAAATTAATTATGGTCTTTGACACCACATTATCACTTATTTAATTTTACACAAAAAATATTTTACTTTTTGATCACACAATCAACTGCTGAAACTCCTTACTCTGTGTTAATGAGATGAGTTAAAGGATTTTTTAAAAATGTTAACCACATTTAAGTTGTTTAATATGTTTCTCATTTTTTTGAATGCAAGATAAGTTTTCTTGGTTTGTTCTTGACAAAGTTAACTCCCTAACAAAATGACAAACAGTTTGGTGAGTGAGGCTGTTAACAAAGGTCTGCTCACAAGCTTGTTATATTGTGCAATGGAATGTGACAAAATTAAATGTTTTTACCTGAGAGCGCTGGATTGCAATTCATTCAACAAGTTATTGGAGGTCTGAGGTTCCTCAGTATCCTCAATATTCACTGATACATCCTTGATTCTGATGATTGGAAGAAAAGTGTAAGTCAAAAAGTTGGTACAATTTTGGGCCCTATAAACAGAGCTGTAGCTAGGTGACTAAGGCCCTGGCGACATAGTAGACAAGGCCAAAACCTACAATCCCAGTATTCTCACTATTTTGTTGAAAGTTGAATGGAAAAGTGGTATTTTGACAAATATGTTAATAGGCTTATTATTTACACAAATATAATTCCATTACATTTTCTCTCTTTTTCTTTCTTTCTTCCCCATTTCTCTTTCTCCACATTTTTATTTTCAGTAGAATAAGAAATTTGAAGTAAACAAAAAGTATTTTTATCAAAAAAATGGTTAACATTAACTTCCTGGTAATTGTGACAATTATCACTGAGTTGCTAAAAAACAAATTTTTAAAAGGTTAATTAATGAACTGGTGATATTTGTTGCTTAATTTTGCTTGAATGTTGAGCTTTTTTCAAAGATGTGAGGGATCTCTATGAAGCCATTGTAATTCTCTACTTACAACATAGGTGCATCATCTAGTTCTGTCGAGGTGTGTCTTGAATGGACTTTTATCTTCTGAAATAGTAATAATAATACATTTTTAGTATTCTGATCAATTGAATATCAAAGCTGATAAGTTTATTATGCAAGATGGATAGATATAGTTTTGACAAAATTACCGTTAAAGGCAAGAAGTTTTAAGAATGAATAACTTGAGATAGCAAAACAATATATTTTTAGGTTTGGGGCTACATTATCTTTCTTGGTGCTAAATAAAGCAAGATAAGTAAAAGTAGGAAATCAATATAAATGACATAAATGATGTATAACTATAACAAATAATTATGACCCATGTTTGTTTGTTTGTATCGTTTGCCCTCTGCTAACTCTTATGGAATCAACTTGGTCATGGGCAAACCAGGGTTGCAGAGCTGGAGTCAAAATTTCAAGGCTCCAAATCAAGAAATTCTTCCGGTTTCAGACAGTAAAACAGGCATCAAAAAAATGTGCACCACCCTCTTGAGAGCTGACTTCAGTCATGTTCATTTTATATTTACTATCATAAGAATACAGAGAAATAAAGAAATGTTTTTGCTAGAGATCTACACTTATATCAGTGTATGACCAAGTACAAAGTCTGATTCTGTATAATTGGAGATTGAACTACTACAAAGACTTATTGTTTACATAATAAAAAACACTTAAGCATCTTAAACGCAGATTCATATATAAGCTACCACCTTGAAATTACCCATGTATAGGGGTGACCAAAAGTCGCGCACGCCCTTGCCAATTCTTTATTAACTGTTGAAATGATACCATATTTGGCACATTTAATAATTCATATCTCTTGTATATTATACTGTTTACAGAATCTTAATTTCTTGATAATTATAGGCCTGGCATAATGAAACATAGAGGGTACTGTTGTCAGGTTTTCATACGAAACAACGTAATATCTTGAATGTCATAAGCCGTAAGTCCCCTCCCCCCTTCCACCCCTAGCCAGTTTATTGTAATTTGTTGAAATGATACCATATTTTGCATGCATGACAGGTGATTTCTGTTGCATAATATTATTATTATTATTAATTAAATATTTTGATCATTAAGGTCGTGACACAACGAAGCATTGAAGGTACTGTTATCTTTTGGTTTTTTAAATAGCTGTGATAGTACCCCTTATGTATTGTTCTGTTTCTCAAACAAAAATCAATTTATTAAAGATATGTAAACAAGTTTATATAAAAGAGACATGGCTTGCTATGTATGCCAAGATTTGTATTAATACAATGATTAATAGGGAATTTACGAGAGGGGGTAGAGAGAGACCTTTGAAAATGAACATGATTTGCTTTAATTCCGTTTTAGATATTTGTAAAACCTGACAACAGTATCCTCTTTGTCTCGTTACTCCACACACTTAATAATAAAGATATTTTTATTCTGTAAACAGTAAAACATACATGAGATATGAATTATTACATGTGTAAAATATCGTATCATTTCAACAATTAATGAAGAATTGGCAAGGGGGGTGCAGGACTTTCGACCATCCTTAACATAGATAAATGTAAAGTGAAGACCTAAAGATCATAAAAAAATGTTAGGAACTTTGAAAAAGCTTTTATTTGCTGTATTTGTAGCATGTCAATTCATTTTTGATTTATATGTCGACGCTGTACATTTATCTATGTACACGCCTTCAGTGCCATTTTTTGCAAAGCACTAAATTTCTCCTCCTATTTCTTTGTTAAAAAAACAGCGGGGTGGGTGACTGTATATAAAATATGCTTAAAAGATGGTAAAGTGTCTTGATTATAACTACAAATATTTGCTCATATTCAAACAAAATTGTGAAAGCAAATTAACTGAATATTGCTTCAATACAAAAAAAATCAATTGCAACACAACAGTTAAAAAGAATGAACTCAATGGACAGATGAGAGCTGATTCTACTTTAAGATAAACTTTTTGAATTGTCAACAATAACTGAGAAACAGCAAACAGGAAAGCAGTCTCTATCTAAAAGTGGCAAGTTGTGCCTAACAAAATTTAAAGGTAGTTTACCGTAAAAAAATTAAAATCAAGGATTGAACCTGGGCGTGATCAACTTACTTTAATAAATTTCATCTGCCTAAACTATGGAATAAAGTTTTTCAAACAATATGAGGCAATAGTTAGATAAATTAAATAACAAAAATGTCTGATGCTTAAGAAAAAATAAACAAAATGTTCATGATACATTAATCAAAATGTATCTTTCAAATATGGAAATTGACTGCATCTCTACAGAAAACTTTGTTATTTTGTATAGGTTTAAGATATCAATCAATAAATGTTAACTTAGATTAGAAATACTTCCACATATAAGAAGACAGGTGGTACATCTTACTCAGTCACACGATACTGACAATGTATTAACCAGTCTAAGCATAAATACCTTTATGACAGGCACCAATTTTAAAATCTGTAGGTATGTTAAGCCAGCATTTGAACCCATGGCTTTACAGAAGCAAATATATTCACCACTAGACTCCAAGGTGTGAAGTTTAAAAAAATCAAAATCATTTAAATTTTCAAATCAGGGGCTGTATAAGAAAAGGGTGCCAATCCACACGCTGGTGATCACAAGAGATATATACAACTTAAGACACAAAACACGGCCGTTGACTCTCTCATTCTACTAGAACTAGAACACCGCCGGGTCCGCCATTTTTACTGGTGTGTCGATTGAACAGACAGGGTTTAAGAATCCATACGCCGGTGATTGGCACACATTAGAAAAACCATGAGTCAGTCGATGAGTAGAAATGACATAGTTTTCTAAATCGCTCAAGATCTTATATTATAAGAGTATTTTCTTCTGAAGCCATAGGAGAAAGCGCACAAACCAGTTGTCAAATGACGCCAATCATCTTTACGTCTCAGCCTGAAGTTAATTGGATAACCAATGATTTTTATATTTTTTTTGCAAATGTATACTGTATGAAAAACCATGTGGCAAACTTAATGCTTCTTGTATCATTAAGACAAAAATTATTTTACATTTTTATACATTTCTATTAGGGGTCAAATAAAGTAATATACTTACAACAATTTTCACTTTCTCCAAGACTAGTTCCTTTGACAACTTTTTGGCAACTAAACGATAATTGCGTGACACTCTGTTGCATAAGCGAATGAGGGAGTCGATAATACTGTACCAGATAGCAAGGAGGAAGTTGATGAACACGCGAATTTTACCAACAGCTGTGGATGACACAAAATGAAATAGAATCAGATTTTTGTGTGATAACAGATTATTTCTTTATTTTACTTTTTTTTAATATTTTGGCTGAGTATTTTCTATTCATGCTAAACTCTATACAACATTGACCTTGGTAAATTTCGCAACTAGAAACTCTTTAAAAACGGAAACCACGTTAAATTGAGTTGAAGCGACCAAACATGTCATATTCTAAAGGATTTGGGCAACCTTGAGAATTGAGAATAGAGAATACCTGTGTGGTTAAAGTTCATATCTTTAAGCAACCGATGAAGAAACACAATATCACAATTTCCCCAAAAATATTGTCCATCTTCATATCAAATAATCATTTCCAAATAAAAGAAGAATTTATCATGTAGAAAACATCAAGTATTGTTATACAAAATTTGATTTTCCGCGGATGATTCTTGTGGTACATTAGAGTACTTATAACGCTATGACACGGTTCCACTGAATGTTCCTCAAATTTGAAGCAAACTCTCTACCAATTGGTACATGGTGGCATTTGATACAAGTCTCTGTAGCTCAATTGGTAGAGCGTTTGCCTAGTAAACACAAATAGCTCTGCTTGGATTGCAGGGCCATGGGTTCGAATCCCACCAGAGCCACACATTTTTTCGGATCTCAAAGTATCAGAATGTACAAGCATTGTGTCTATTTAATTTAACTTGTATAACAATAGCATTGAATGGGTCGTAATTTCTTAGTCTCATAGTCCCTTGATGCACTCCTGGGTTGAATGTTGGACGTTGGCATCTTGTTTGACATTCAACCCAGTTTGTGAATCAATGAACAAGGAACCACTTGGCAAAAAATTTGACAACCTAATTTCAGCTTATAAAAATTGGGTTTACTACAAGGTGTAATAATAAATATCAGGGTTAGTCATGTTAACACCTGGGATGAAAGAATGGGTACAAAAATCAGAAATCTTTCGGTATTATACTTCCAAGTTTCTCTGAGTTTTGGTTTGAAGGGTCTCTTTATAGATTCGTCCTCAGTGAAAAACCGGTTTGGTCGAATGGGGACTGAACTATGTGGTAACAATCTTTTCAGGCAACAACAATCTTAATGCGTTGACTTTACAAACTATTTGATGGCTGAAAGCAAGAATTGAAGATATCATTTCTAATTCTAATGGAGATATTATCTTTTTGGAATGAACTGTTGTAATTATAACTCTGACATGACCATCAGGACATATCGGTATCATCTCCTTTTCCTTGGAAGTATATACAAGGATCTGCTGTTTGGTGCTTCACTTGAACATCATACAACTTTGTATGCTGTCTCTAGTCAGCAACATATATTTACCAGGGTATTGCAGGGGAAAGTGTGTAAAATGCCAGTTCCATAGACAAATCTACATAATGAAATTGAAAATCTGTGCTGACCGACTGGCTGGAATATTTGTATGCAATGGGATTACAGTTACAGTTTTGACTCAATTGACCTGAAACTTTGGCAATGTGTTTGTAGATATAACCAGATGTGCAGTTAAGCTTTCGGTGTAATTCGGTTGACTGTAAAAAATGTTATTAGTTTTTTGTTGTTTTTACTATATATTCTCAGTAATCGCGCCATGAATCTTAACTTCAATATGCATTAACATGCACTGGACACTCAATACTCGGACCACACCTTTAGTTAACACAATTTTCTCTTTCTGTATTAACAGCCGATGTAAACACTAGCTGATAAAAATAGTTAATTATAATACACATTGTTTTCAAACTACTGAGCAAGACCAGGTACTTCAGCCACTAGTATTCTTTTTTTTCTCGAATGCCTTTACACTTAAATACCTGTTTCAATTATGAATTTCGAAGTTCTCTTCAGAAAGTCTGAGGAGCCAAAGAGTTTTTCGTGAACAATGAGGAGGCCAGGCCACACCTGCTTTCTCAGTACCTGGTACTTTGGGCAGTCCTGGAGAATATGCTCTGCCTCTCTGCATGGGCACTTAGGTGATGCAACCAGTTGTACATGACTAGTATTCTTATAAAATCTAGTGGAAGACTACAAATGTCACCACAAGTACAAATAATGTTCTTTGCATGATATCCATGCACCTGAACTAATAAAGTAAAGAAAGCAAAGAACTGTTCATTGTAAGTTTAAGTATCAATTGCAAGAAGATTTATCTTTGTTAATCACCTTTCTACATCATTTAAGACATTCAGAAAATCTCTATTAACTTTTGTTTACAATAATTGCGTAAGTCTTGACTTTACATACAAATACCTGCTGCTTATTACTTACTGCGAGGTTCTTCTTTTTGATCATCATCTTCACTCAACATTCCATCACTCTGGAAATGACACATTCATATTTATTTTAAAAAAAATATATAAAATACTATGATAACACAAAAATTAAACTTCCCTTTAATGCATGTACAACACATAAACTTCCCTATGTATTCAACAAATAAAGTAAGCTTGGCGATAAGTCCAAAGTCTTGTTTGTTTTTGTCTTAAAATATCATGGTTATAAAATTCACTTTAGTAAGCTTTCTGAAAATATGTATTAGTTAAGGATAGAAACTTGATTGTGTCAGATGGTTGCACACATTTTGGTTGTCCTAAACAAGTATACTGCAATACCTTTTGTTTGCACACATGTGTCATTTTTTCAAAATTGAATTTACACATTTAGAATTTTCTTGTTTCTCCGTTAATATTTGACCTATTGGCTTTAAATCTTAATACCATGCGTCCCCTTAGCTCAATATGAGAAGTTAAAGCCATTTTATAATTGGATAAAACTGTTGAAATAACACAAGGTTTACTGAATTAACATTTTTTTTAATCAACCAGCATTAAAAAAATGCATCACTGGTCACTAAGGGTTTTGTATCTGTACCTCAACATATGAACTATTGTTAAAACAATTTAATTTCCAGTAAATATAAATAGGGGTTGACTTACTGAGTACATATCCACAGCTGCAGCAGCTCCTTGATCGTGGGCAACATTAAGCACCTGATTAAAGGAAAGGATGCAAATAAAGCATAAGAAAGAACATGCAAATATTATCTGTGAATGATTTGCTGCTGATTTATATTTGTGAGGTGGTGAAAGATAGAGAGATATGATATGTGTATGTGCCTGCCCAGATATAACCATTTCAAATACAGTGGCAACCAATAATTGAAAGTTGGCAGGGAAGTTAATCAAACTTTGGAAATTCTCTTAAAATACACAGATATTTTAGAATAACCGACTCTTTTCTCTGGAATTAGATTGCCCCCCTTCTGACAATTTATCTTAAGGGTGTTAAGTTGAGTTTTGTTAACCTGATGTTGTGTGACCCGGACCCATCACTTTTTCTGAGAATAGTGGGCAACCAATGGTGGCATGTGTAGCTGCAGTGTTACAAAAACCTGACATTTATACCAAAAAACAGCAGAGCATTAAAAAACATGACAATGGGAAAACAAATTACAAATTAACAAAGCTTTTAACAGTTCACTTCATGTCATAAGATATGCATCTGGCAGCTGTCACATGCCAAAGAGTCATCTCAGGGGTACTTAGACTAGATGAATATTGGTCAACGATTAAAGGTTAATGTAGTTCTGGTGATTTCCAATTATAAGTAGCCAAGCATCAGTTTCTACTGCATTAGAGTTTGGTTAATAGAATACAAGTCGAAAGAACAGGAAAATATTATGAAGTTAGTCCTCATGTTGAAATGAATACTCTTTAAGCCAAATGAGTTAACATCAGGGCAGTGTATTCTAGCTTTTACTACACCCTTTGGAGTGGGGCAAAAGAAAACGTTTTTTCTCATTAAAAAACAGGGAACAGAAAAAATGTCTCCCCGTCTCATTTAAAAAAAGTGGGGCAAAGAAGAAGAAAATTAAGCTAGAATTAACTGCCCTGGTTAACATTGTATTACCTGGTAATTTTCTGTTCCTGTGACATTGAATATTAACCAGTTGTGACACTAACAGTTCCCATTCACAGTTTGAAGCTCATAATTCAAAAGTCTAAGATTTCCAATATCATATTGATGTACAGAATTGAACTACATCATTATTGACTACATTGACTTATTGCACATTATTCATGTACAGAACATTTACCTATTTATGAATAACATATAAAATTTAAAGCAGGATTAGGATAATTTGATGATAGTGATGGCTAATGGTTGGGCTATATGCTGTTACAACACAATATGAAAACATGGTCCCTTATTTACTTTACCACCCAGGACCAAGCAAGTGAGGCAGTAAATATGTGACACTGCAGGGTTAACTTTGGGATGCTCAAGCAATTGAAATACTAAATACTGTCTTCAAGATATCTGAACATGTCAATTCTTAATGGAATCTGCACATTTTCAAATTTAGTATTTTAGAAATACAGACATTGCCGATTTTGAAGTCTTTGATTTCTACTGTAGGCAGGAAAAATATATCTTAAAATAGAACCAAAACTTGAAAGTAAAAGTCAAAAGACTTACTTGAAGAGGATTTGGGCTTTTATCCTCCTGCTTGTCCTTGCCAAAACTAAGGGAGGTAACCTCTTTATCTTTTTCAGTTCCATCATCTTCGTCTGACTCTTGATCGAACAGATAGTAGTCTCCAGCCCTGATAGCTAAGGAACAGAAATAAAACAACAATCAAACAGGTATAGGTAGCACGTCAAGAGAGAAGTGATTTAAGAGTTTATGTATTCCCTTATTGATCAATATTCATGTTTTAGTATGGCCATTTTTATTCAGCAAATTGTTAGTTTGGTGTTAGTAAAATATGGCTTTAGACTGTCGAAAAAATCTGGTAAAGTCTCTTAATCACTTCAATATTTAAGGGTATGACATGAAAAATTGCTGACCTTGAAAGTGTTCTTCTGGTTCTTTGTAGTCCTTCTTCAACTTGACCTGTTTCTCTTTGATATTCATCATCTTCTCTTTGATGGTCACAAGAATCCTTTCCTCTTCCTGTTTCTGTTGGGTCACATCACGGATCATTATTCCATGGATCAGCTCTGCTCCTCTGAAAATATATGACATACTTACAAGCTTTTTGACAATGATCGGATAGCTTTCCCGGTTGTACTAATAACTAGTTTTCATGGTAATCAAAAAGCAACCATCAGATTGAATAGAAGACACTGTTTATTTCAATATTAAGAAGGGTGTTAGGCAAGGTTGTATTGTCTATTTCTTATCAACAAATATTTTTAGTATAGCCTATAACACCTTCATTTTGTCGCATTTCACTTTAAAAAAATTTCTTTCATGAATTTCAAACCTGAAAAGAATATGCGACACATCTGGTCGAAAGGTTCCACTTGCTGCACTTAAAGTTTCCAAATATTGCCTTGTAATGGTGATAAGGGGGTGTCCTATCAAAATCTTTTTTGCTCAATTCCTTTACCTTAATGAATTATAAAGATTTGACACAAGTTAAACAATTGAATGTATTTAAATCACATTTTTGTCAGACAGCAGTTCTGAAACCTTTTTGTTTACAACAGCTTAAGGCTATTTTCTCAAAACCTTGTGTTTCTAATATCAGGCCTAAAGAAGGCAAAATTACATTGGTTCCAGATGTTCTAGATGTCAACAATCTTTAAAAAATATTTTTTTGAAATTTGCAAACATGTGGAACCTTTTGATGGGGACTGTCACACACAGGAGAATTAAAAAAAAAATCACCCTCAAAAATTAAACTTACCTAGAGACCAAATTGTTCTGGGCATGTAATGTGTCCACCACATGTCTGAAGTAGTGAGATGAGTAAATACGGCGTTGCAAGAGCAGAAAGGCAAGGCAAACCACGTCCCACGTAAGTCCTGCATCATCTTCCTCAACTTGACATTGTTTAGATAACTCTGCAGGATGGGGAACAAATTTTAATAAATTTTGATTCACTCATTTCCCTGCATCATATTCACCTAATCACCTATAAACCTAGATAATTATGACAAAATAGATCAAATAAAATTAAATAGTTAACTAGTTAGTGCAGAAATACAGTTAAATGATGTTAAACCTTCAACTGATACATGATTTGATAACAAGTCATTAAGTTTTAAAGAAGAAAAAAGATTTGGACGAGTCACTTACCTTCAAGATGGAACATTAAAGGATTATAATTATTACCCTGAGGGTATTATGTTTTTCAATAATGTCATGAAGCCCACCTTGGAACAGATGCGTAAAAAGAACAATTCTAAAGAAGTACATCATATTCTGTGAAATCTCATTAAACAGACACTTTAGTTACAACAGCAAAATTGACACCATATCAGTCTGGCAGTTTAAAAAGGCTTTAGACAGAGTTGAAAACACAACTCATACAAACGTTAAACTTAGGCAATAAGTGGGATTAGCGATTCACTGGGGAGTTGGTATCAACAGGTGTCAATGTATTTACTTGGTTGGTCCTTGATGTTGTCCAGCAGACAGTTGACACCAAAGAGCTGCAACAGCCAACACTGCTTCTTCTCAATCAGATCATCAAAATACACGCAGCCTACCAGCTAGAACAAATAAATAAAGTGGAAGTATAAAAACAATTGTTTGAAATGAAAGCTTTTATCTTTTTTTCAAAACTAGGGGCAAATAGACACTAATTTCAAATTGATCAAGCTAAAACTAGTAAGATGATACCCACACAGTCTTCAACTAGTGCATAATACAGTTGTCCATAAACAAAAGTTTGTGATACAAATAACAATAAAGAGTAAATATTGCAGTGAAACTACAAAATTGGTAGCAATAAAGAATTTATTTTATGCCATTTTTTGTAGCTTCAATTCTTTTAAAAACTACGACAAATTTGCAAGTGGCATGCTGACAGCCAAACTAAGATGTTACATATACAATTTTGATAATGATTTTTGCTTGTTTTATATTGCGCTTTTTGCAATTGGTTTAAAAAAGTCACTTTCTGGTTTTGCATAACTTTAAAATTGTGTTTAATTAATATTAATAATAGCTGTTAAATAAATTGAATTGCCTGACCTTCATATTCATACAGTGGAGCTCAAATACAACAAGGTCAACAGGAGCGACCTTCACAAGTTGTAGTTTGTCAATCCAAATTATACATAAAAAAAACTAGAAGTAAGCAACAAGAATTGGAGTAAAAGATGTAGAGTTCAAAATTTCTCATTCCAATTGAGGACACAATTTTCAACTTCAAGATTACACACCGTCAGTCTCATTGAGGATTGATTTTGTAACACTGCTCATAAATAGGGGATAAGGAGACAATTTACAGAGTTAAGACCCTGTTCTATACACTGTTACAGGGATGGTACACGCTGATCAGAGGTTCAATTACAAATATATAAAGAGAGGAAAAATGAGACTTTTCATTTTGCTTATTTAATGTGAAGACTTTTTGTATCCAAGCTAGTTATAGTCAAGTTCCACTGTACCATTATTTTTTTTACTTACAACTTATTTGTTCAAGAATAATCACATATTGTAATGAGGCACATTTTTGCAGACAAATAGCATGTCAAAATGTGCAGGTTAGCAATGCAGCACAATTATTTTGTGTAGTGATATATTTTCATCTTGTCTGTCTGTCTGTCTGTTTATGTGATAACAAGAGTAATTTTGCTTGGATATCTTTCATTTTTGGAAAGATGATATAGATCAGGTATAGAATGTTTGCTGTTTAAAACCAGAAAGATTTGTGAAAAATTCACGCAGTTATGGCACTTTTTTAGTTTTAGTTCTATATTAATTTGGCAAAAACATGCTATGGTCACATCTTCAGAGTTAAGAATCTGAATCTTGCAAAGAGGCTCTTCTAGTGACTATCAAAAACCATGTTACACA
>JAUUEB010086730.1:0-15389 GCA_032362205.1 Clione limacina | reverse complement strand
TTTGGTATTTCTGAGAACACAGCTGTTACATCCACTGTGTTTAATCAGGTGTCTGCTATTGATCAAGATCAAGTGGTAAGTCGACCTATGACAAATGTCTATTCTTTTTAAGGGGATGGTGCGTTGGTTCAAAATGTCTATAAATGTACACACTTATCTTACCTGGTAAGGAAATTGAAAATTAAATAGATGAATGAGGAAAAATCCTGTTGCCTGTCCCTGCAAAAAAAATAATTTTCTATCTTAGAACTGCTTGGCAGGTTTGACCTAGAAATGTTTGTAGGAACACACAAAAACAGATTTCCCAATGTAATTTAATATGATTATTTTATGTTATGTTTAAATTCTTGTCATACATTTTTATTAAAACACATATTGAACTTCTAGCACAAGCCTGACTTTTATTGATATATGCCACCTTATTTTAATGAAAAGATGTTGTTTTGAAACTTCTATATTCCCTTTTGTTACACATTGATGGGTTTTAGGGATTTTCTTCCTACCTCAATTCACTCATCAAATAAGAACCTCTTTTTAATACAGTTTTATTAACTTAGATTACCTGTAATTTATAAACTTAGATAGTTACTATAAAAAGAATGAATTACCTAACCTTCTCCTTCATAACAAATATTTTAATATGTTGCTACAAATATATTCTACTATTTTTAATTTACATCTTGATGATTCAATGTCCCCAGGGCCAGCTGGTCTTCAATTTGATTGGTGATGGTATCGGTCCATTCTATTTTGATCTCAATAGTACTACTGGTGTGATTACACTCAAGAATAATCTAAAGACTGACAATGCCAACTTTAATTATGTGGTAAGTGTTGAATCATGGATTTTCAATGAACAGTAAATGTTCAACATAGCATTTAAATCATATAAAGAATAAATATATTTTTAACTATCAAACACCATCAAAATATTTATTTTTCATTTCTTCAAAATTTCTTAACTGTTTCTCTTAAGAATATTGCCTTATTTTCTTTTCAAAACTAAGTTTTAGAACAATTCTACTACGTAATTGATTTAAATTCCAAAAATGTGTTTATTTACAGTTGAGGGTTACAGTGTATGATACAGCTTACCCAACACAAATAGCCACAGCCACAGTGGATGTTGTTGTCACCAGGAATGAGTTCGGACCTGAGTTCCTCTTCAGCCCAGTTCGTGTGACCATCAACGAAACAACAAGTGTAGGCACAGGCATCTTAAGTGTACTTGCCATTGATCAAGATGGGGTAGGTCAACACATCTCTACTTTAAGTCAACTCTTGTCTATCTTTTAAGTCAACTTTTGTCCCTACCTATATCTTCTCTCAAAACTGTGTAATTTCTAATTTATGGTTACACTTTTTTAATTGGTACATGTTTTTGAGATATTTGAATTTGCTCACATACAGTAGTCATAACTTAGCAGCCTGTATCTTGATTTCTAACATTTTCAAGATTCCATCTCTAAATATACTTTAAAGATCAAAATGGCGTTTTCTATGTTAATGAAGTGAGAAATTGAGTCAATATTGCCGTGTTATTTGCCCAAGGTAACAAAAAGCAGAACCCCTGTCACTACCTGATGAAATGATTAATTAAACCACACCAGTGTTTACAAAACAATGGCATAGGTCAAACATAAATATTTCAGATAATATCTAAATAATATATAATCCACATAATGTTTATGATAATAACAATTTAAAGATTCAACTAATTTAAAGATATCATTTTTGTCTGTCATCCAACTAGGACCGTGTTGTATACACAGCCACAGGAGAGGTGGACACATTGGACTTCTTCTACTTGTCTACAGACACTGGTCTGATCAGTGTGAAGCAACCTTTGACCCTGGGCGGCAAATCTGAGTATATTGTACGTACTTTGTATATTGATATTTTTATTGTACATACTTTATGAATTCATATGTTTATTGACTGAGTTTATTGTATGTGCTTTGTGCCTTCGTAAATTTATCGACTGAGTATATTGTACATACTCTGTGTATAAATATGTTTATCCAAACAAGACTGAGTATAAAGAAAAGAAGGTTTATTGAGGTTATATTTAATTACCTCAAAGGTAAATGTCTTAATCATTCAACTTAAGACTGAGTATATTGTACAGACTTTGTGTATCAATATATTTATTGCAAACATTAACTTTGGTCATTATGATCACCAGTTAACACCTAGATCTACTCAGTAAACACCTAGATCTACTCAGTTTACACCTAGATCTACTCAGTTAACACCTAGATCTACTCAGTTAATACCTAGATCTACTCAGTAAACAATATTTTGTTACAATTTGAGTTTTGCTCAACTGAAAATCAGTGAATTTGAACTAACTAAAAAATGTTGATTACTTTTTTCCAGATGACAATTCTTGCTAGTGATCAGGGCAGCCCAGAACGTACAAGTAATGGCCTTGCTATCATTACTGTGATCAGAGATGAGAGTGCACCATTCTTCATCAACTTGCCTTATAACACAGTGGTCAATGAGATTGCTGTTGTTGGTACAAATGTCTTCTCTGTCACAGCAAGAGACGCAGATCTTGTGGTAAATCGATACTTTTTATTCTTATATTTTCGCAGTTTATGATGCAAGTTATTGTGAATTTATAAACTTTTTGTTTAGATTTTTATTTTATAAAAAGCTTATTTTTAATTCGTAATATTATTCCTAGTTTTGTTAGCAGTTTGAAAAAAAAGAATGATTAATTAAGATAATATTTTATTGATATGATATGGTAACAGTGATTTGCCAATTAAAAATATCAAGACAGTTAATCTCAAGTTCATTCTTTCCAGTTCTAAATTGATGTAGATGTATATGTTTCTGTACGTTGAATGGCCTTTAAGCATATAATCAACAGGGTTAACCAATGTGTAACATAATATCTATATTTTTCTTCACTTTGATTCAGGGATCAATTGTGTACGAACTGATTGGTGACTACCCAACCCAGAGTTTCTTTGGTGTCAACAGCACAACAGGTCAGATCTCAACATCAGCTGGTCTCAAGTCTGACAGTCTCAGGGCTGTCTCATACACGGTAAGTTTTGGTTTGAAAATAAACCACTCAGAGATAAAGATAAAATAACAACAAATGTAAAATAAATTTCTGTGTTTAACCCAAAACCTGTGGGTCTATGTCTGTAATTAAAATACCATGACCACTTCCCTTTAATTTTTCACTTTTTTATTTTACCTTGAAACCAGCAATAATGTTTTTATTTTATTCCAGGCTCGAGTGATTGCCTATGATTCCTTCAGGCCTCAGGTGCGTGCTACAGCAACTGTAAATATTGCTGTAATCAGGAACGCCAATAGTCCACAGTGGTTTGCTGCAAACTATTTCACTACTATATCTGAGAACATGGAAGTTGGATCTACCGTGTTCAACGTCACAGCCACAGACCTTGATGCTAGCGTAAGTTCATTCTTTTATTAACAAAGTCATTATCAATTAATTTATCTTATGACTGTTTTTTCAGCTCTGTGTTATGATACTTGCAGATGGTTTCAAAAACAACAAAGCTTAGCTTGGTCTAGATTCTGATAAAGTGATACTTCAACCATCACTTATGCCCTAGATGCTTAAAAGAATACCTTTGACAGTTGTTTATACATCTTAATTATATAATTATTATTACAGTTTTATAAAGTTTATATGAAAAAATACTAACTATCTGCGACTCTTAGATATGTAACACCCAAAACAATTATTTGATGGATTAGATCTTTTCAGTTCTTATTGAATTCATTATGTTATTTTAATAAAAGCAAAACTTGTGACTGATTATATAAATGTATCAACAGGACATTGTGACCTATGAGATCACAAGCCAGACAGCAGTGCCCTTCTCTCCACTGACACCATACTTCTACATCGATCGTCTCAATGGAATCATCACCTTGAGGCAGCCAGTTAACATTGTCAACATCACACAATTCACGGTAAGAATAAAGATTCATGTTTGTGAAATATGGCTTTGATAAGATGATAAGTTAAAACTGTAAAACTTGCTTTAACCAAAACATGGAAACTGACGAAATAAAATTAACGGTAAAACCTGTTGTCTTTTCATTTGTTTTCGTTGTTGATAAAGTGTTTAAAAAAGAAAACTATTTATGTACAAAAGAAAGAGTCATCCCTATGCATTTTGGTTTAATCATTGTTTGATACATAATTAACTCTTTGAAACCAAGGAAATATTTGTGCTTTTTACTAACAATCTCATGGCTTATACGTCAAATTTTTGAGGTATCATGACACATTGTCAAGTGATGATTAGAAAGGAGCAGTTACAAACTCAGTATTGCCTACAACATTCTTATGAGAGAAAAATGTTTGACAAAAAGATTGATATAAACTCATGTAAGTATTCAGATTATCAACAATTCTATGTAAAGAATCTTGCCCAAGTTAGATTTTTATCATGTGAATTAACAATGTTATTGTCAATACTATAAGAAGATACCTTTCTACTATTCACAGTTGTCTCTCAAAGCTTGTGATTCTGGTGTACCACAACGATGTGCTGATATTTCTGCTGGTGTTGTTGTTGTTCGCAATGAGTTCTTCCCAGTATTCCAAAACACACCTTACCAGATTGTTGTAAGGGAAGATCGCGAACCAAGTAATGCTGCTTTACTCACGATCACCGCTACAGACAGAGATCTACTTGTAAGTATTAGAATAACCCTTTTTATCACTTCTTATTACAGCTTTTAGCTAATATTTTTTAATATGAAATATTTTTCAAACTTCTTTCTACAAATTGGCATTAATGTTAAAGTAGTTTATATTTAAATCAAAGCTCCAAGCCATTTTAAACAAACATTATTTTGTGCCTAAATATTATTGTTCTTTCTAAAAAAAAAGATGTAAATGATAAATCTGAAATGTGAAATCTGAAAAGAGTCACATACTTGACATTACATATAAATAAAGAATCCCAATAGTTATACTTTATTTCCATCTTTCCAGGGATCAATTGTCTATGAGCAAACATTGCCTGGAGTGGCATACTTTGATGTCAACCCCAGCACTGGTGATATAACTTTGCAATCTTCTTTGAGATTGGACAGTAGGATTCAGATTGTGGTGAGTGAATGAAGCAGTTAAAATTATTCTAAGCAAGTAGCTCTTCTAGTCCTTGACTTCAGACAGAAAATTATTAATATTTGAATTATGATGCTTAATTTGTTATTCAATCTAACCATTATGTTCAATGGCAAATGTTTAATATTTTCAACCATGGCAAGCAGCTTGCTTTATACCTGGATGCTGCAACCTATTTAAACAAACACTTAGAGCTGTAGATGCATCTCAAACCTTTTTGAAAATAAGAACAAAAAATGAGTGCTACAGATTAAGACAAAATTATTGGTTTTAAAACTTTGCATGCATAATCAGTAAAGAGACTAAATATTTTGGTATGTTCATTGGTCGCTATCATATAATACATCTTTAGTTGAATGACATATTTCTTCTTAGTACAAATTTTGAATAGATACCTATGAAATGAATCAGTTAAGCTTGTATATTTATATTGGTTAAGGAGATTAAGACAAAAACAGTATATTGGTGTCTGCTTTAATTACATTAGTTATAAAAGATATGATATGGAATATTTATTCTGTTTTACTTTCATCAGTTCCAAGTGGTGGCTTATGACAGCTCTGACCCAGTGAGACGAGTAACATCTGATGTCACAGTAATTGTCACCAGAAACCCAAGTGGACCAGATTTCCTGGCCAATCCATATGAAGTGACCATTGAAGAGAACTTCCCTCTGGGAGACATTGTTATCAACACCACAGCTGTCGATTCAGATGGGGTAAATGACTTTGAAACAGTTTTTTTTCACCTCTACATCCATAGAATAATTATAAATTTTATAAAGTAGGAATCATCATTCTGCTTTAATTTAAACATGCAAATGAAGATTTTCTCAAATCTCACTGCATTGTATGAAAAATTCTTTAAATATTCTTTTTCCTTTTTAAATTGAAATTTTAACGAAGCTTTTTTGAATATATATGTTATCCCCACAAGTTTTGCTTTCCATGTTTCTCATATATATATCACTTTTTCATTATAACAGGATGTATTGAGATACTTCTGGCAACAGGATGATCCAACTGACCCAGAATACTTTTATGTCAATCCTGACACTGGAGTTATCACACTTCGTAAACTGCTCACAGAGACTGACAAGATAAGATTCACTGTAAGTTTTTTTTTATTAGTTTTCATATTTTAAATTAATCTGTCATTGATATCAAAGAAACATCTGGCACCTGATAATTTTGTTCTGGTTTTTATTTAATGAAAAGCTATTTTTATTCAAAAGATTTGGTAGTGCTCTCAGAAATTTTGACAGGTGGCTAGCTTTACTTTTTATTTTATAAAGCTTAGAGAAAAGTTAATATGTAATGACTTCTCAATAACTTTGTAATACTGGTTGGCTTTTTCTATAAACTTGATTTAAAGATTTGTGAAACTTGAGTGCTTCATTAAATGCAGATTGAACTTTCATGGTATATTATTATTCTTTTTACATTTTTCTCAGCTTTCTGTTGGTGTGAGTGATCAGCGTATTCCAGAAAGAGTTGCTTTTGCCTCTGTTTTTGTGACTGTGATTCGGGACAACGAGAGTCCATTCTTCCTACTTCCCAGTTATGATGCAACCATTGTTGAAACGGCATCAATAAGCTCTCAAGTTCTCTCTGTTTCGGCAAATGACTTGGATTTAGTGGTAAGTAAACATCTTATAATCTCTTTCTATATTTAATTGTGATTTTCAGGTTTGTGGTGTCAGTCATTAATTATGTTTTAGTGCTCACTTTATTATATTGTCTTTTTTTTCTATACTAGGTGAAACACCTTTATCCTAAACAGATTAGTTTGAATGTTTTTAGCTTAGTCTTAAGAGCCTATGATTTAAGATATGCGGACCTGGCCTGATAAGAAGCCAGGGTCTAATAGATGTCTTGAAATCTGTTTGTCTTATAAACATTTTAGCAAGGGGTTAACTTTGTACATTAATATTCTATTGCCATTGGTTTCACTTTGGTGAAAAATCTAATCAGCCTCTGAAACTGTTTCATAAATTGTTGATAATTGTTATACATTTACACATTCTTTTATTTCAGGGCCTTATATTCTATGAAGTAATTGGTGTGTACCCAGCTAATGAATTCTTTGATGTGAGCGCCATCTCAGGAGACGTCACCATCATCAAGAATTTGAAGTCTGATCCTCTACTGGCCAGCTCTTATACAGTAAGTACTTTTTCAGAATAAAACATAAAAATTCATGTATATTAGAAATAGACAATTTATTTAAGGCGTTTGGATTAATTAACTTTCATATCTGTATGATCACTTGCCTTTCTTATTTTCCTTAATTCAGAAGAGAGCATTTAAGTTATATTAAATTGGTTTATTGATGCTTTAAGGAATAGCTTGAGCAAACTTTTTGACTCCTCATGCAACATAAGAGCCCACATTGAAAATAAATACCTTTAAAGTAGTCCTGCGTGTCAACTTGCTCTTTGATATCTCACACTTTTTAATACTCTTAGTGTAAGAAGAAAGTGTTTGTTAAATAAACTTTAAACTTGATTGCCAGAGAGTTAAAGGTGTAAATAGCATCTGTTGCAAAAAGAACTGTGAAGTAGGGGTGCCAATCTTAACAATTTACTAGGAATGAGATGTATAAGAAATAGTTTGAGTAAAATGATACAGTTGTCATAGTGAAATCTTCACCATAGAATTATGTTTGATGTGACAAACTTTGCAAGAAACATTTTCAGTGATAACAATTTAAGACTTTAAAACCACCATCAAGCACTTATAAACTTTTAAATTTTTTTCCTTTTACAGCTTCGTGTTGTTGCTTATGACAGCGCCTATCCTTCAAACCGTGCTACGGCTGATGTTACCATATCTGTGCTGAGGAACATCAACGGACCAATCTTTGTACCTTCAGCTACATATGAAGAAAGTGTCAGTGAAGATATCAGCATTGGAACTTTAATTGTCAAAGTCTCAGCTGAGGATAGAGATGCAGGGGTGAGTGAACCACAAAAAATGACAATCATTATATTTCGTATGAAAATTCTTTGGAATGTTTAGAGTTGTGTTAAAGGGCAGATATGTTTCAGTATTTAAAATGTAAATAACCAGTTTCTTACAATGTCACATTATTTATGTATTTGAAGAGCATGGATGCTTGATATACCATTATTATTTAAAAAATCTAGAATTGATAAGGATTTTATAAGCATTATTTTGGTAGTTAAACATAGTGATTCCTTTAATAGTTCATTGGTTATGGTATAGCTAAATAAACGATACTTGTCAGCCCATCTTTGAAATTTGTTTTTGTGCCATATCAGAGTCTGGCGCTAGGAAATCACCCTGTTAGACAAAATTATTGTGTGGTAAAATGGCAAGTTTCTTCTCTTGTCACATTTACTTATAATATTACTTCTCGGGTTTTAAAAAGGTAATATTTTCTCAATTTTTTTCACTTCACACTTTTATTTGTTTACAGGACATTGTTACATATGAATTGGTGAATGCAACATCCAATGGAACACAGTACTTCTTCTTGGACCGTGACACTGGTGTTATTAGTAGTAGACGTGCTCTCACAGAGGCACCACTCAACTTGTACACGGTGAGTTGCTCTTGCTCTCTCTATTAGTGAGACTGAGCTCCTTCATGCAACTTGATTGTTTGTAGTTTCTGAGATGCAATGTTTTACTTTACTTAAAACTTTTTAGTCTAACTTACAATATTAAATCCTCTCTCAGCCATTTATCATTGTAAGAAGTGCTGTATGAACTTGAGTGCAGTTTGAATGACACAGCTGCTATCTTCCACTTACAAAGAAACTAGCTTAATTATAAAATCTTGAATAAATTTAGTCACCTGGGATTGTACCAGTTTTGAGATTTAAAAAAAAGAGAGTCACAGTTGTTTTTGTTTTTTTTACTTAAAAGGGTATGACTGTTGACTGTTTAAGATAATTCATTAGTTGGATTACATGTTTTCATATGCAACAAGCACTTTATATTGGACAAAAATCAGAACAAATTTTAACTTTGTACACTTTTGATGGATGAATACATAACTATGAGCTTTGCGGAAAAATATATATATGACCACGCAAATGTTTTATGTTATAATAATATTATTATATATAATGAAACCATTTAATGCTTTAAAAGAATTATTGCAGTTTAGAAAAACCAGCCTAATT
Organism: Clione limacina; assembly: GCA_032362205.1. Classification (NCBI taxonomy): domain Eukaryota; kingdom Metazoa; phylum Mollusca; class Gastropoda; order Pteropoda; family Clionidae; genus Clione; species Clione limacina. The sequence continues at coordinate 6,103 of JAUUEB010086730.1, read as the reverse complement.
TGCTTTGTGTATCTTACAGCTGACTGTCAATGCTCAAGATAACCGAGGACGTCTTGCTCTGTCTTCTGTAAGAATATTCATTGTCAGAGTTGTAGATAGCCCACCAGTGTTTATCAAGACACCCTACAGAGCTGTTCTAGATATCAACCAACCTCTTAACTCAACAATATTCCAAGTCACTGCTACTGATCCAGATGCAAGGGTGAGATAATCTAGATCATTGTTTCATGTTATTTTATGTGCTTTTATTATCAGCACAATCTTTATTATTTTTTGTAAAGAGCATGATCAATTGTTTTCAAAAAGGAGTCAGTATAAGAAATCCCTAGTTTACTTGAAACTCTTACAGAAGAGTGTAGTTTTGAATTTTGTTCTTGTTAGTACATTTAGAATAAGAAATTTATGACAAAATTCAGAAATAATTGGAATATCTTTTCAGTTACAAATGATAGGTTTTGTTCATTCTTTCTGTAAAATGGACAATATTTTCTGTCATTTGATTTGCTTTGATTAATTTAAAACAGATTTGAAATCTAAATGTAAAGCATTTTGATTGAAACGTTCTTCTCCTAAGATGGATTAAGGAAATGATATCTTAGATAGTGGAAAGCATAAATCCTTCTAAATTGAAGAATTAATCATTTACTTGAAATTGAAACTACTGTGTACTGTGATCTATCAAAATATGCTTGGAATTGAAATGAAGCATTTCTGTTACCTTGGCATTTTTTTTTACAGTTGTGACATCAATACTAAATAGGTTAAAAGTGATATTTGAATTAATTTTTCTATTGGATTTGTTTTATGGAATTTTTTATTTATTTCCTCTTGCATATCACTTATTCAGAACATGTCTCATGCTTGACGTTTATATTCTATTCTAACAGAGCACTGTTCAGTATTCACTTGTTGGCTACTTCCCTGGAAGTTCTTACTTTGAACTGAACACTGTAAATGGTCAGATCATTTACAAGCAGAGTGTCATTGACGACTCGTTCGCTTCACTTCTCTATGTGGTATGTATATTTGTCATAACTCTTTAAACTATATTTGACTTTGAACACTGTTTTTACTACTAGCTAATTGTTTGAACAGCATTACTGATTCTTAAACAGGTCATTGACCCGAGTCATGGTAAAATGATATTGATGTAGATAGTAACGCTGCTTCAACAATTTTTTCTTTTTTTTCAAGTAACTTTCTTTTGACTATATAATTATTATTAAAATGTTAAAACTTACTTCAAATTTTCAACAATTTCTTTTTTTCAATAAACTTTATTGTCATTGTATGCCCTTTATAAAATAATTATCCTTTGTTTCCATTTTAACAATTTAGCTCAGAATTGAAGCATATGAAGTGTTGAGACCAGAGCAACGTGTTGCAGAAGATGTACTCATTGATGTCATTAGAAATCCAAACACACCTTTGTTCAGTTCCTCAATCTACGTAGAAACTGTGCCTGAAACAGAAGTCCAAGGTGCAAGTGTACTCCAAGTTGCTGCCACAGATGTTGATGGGGTGAGTTTGTTTGGATCTTTCATTAAAAAGATTTATGTTAAGTTGCTTAGCATTTTTATGTGTCCCTTAAAAGCGATGGCTTAGTATTTACATATTGGCGTCTCATAAGCCTTCCTTGTTGTTATTTCTTTATACACATTTAGCTTTCATTCTAATTTATAATGTTTACAACTGTTTCAACTTTTCTGTCTTAAATTAAAAGAGTTTTTAGTCATGATATAAGGATAATTCTTCATTTAAATGTGAAAATATCATCTGCATGTTCAAAATTGTCTGATATTTTGACATACTTGTGATCAGAAAGCAAAGAAAAGTTATGATGAAATAAATCATTAAGTCTTTAACTATTGATAATGTGGTTTATTTCAGGATTTGGTATCATATGAGATTGATACAACCCAACAGAGTGGAATCATAGCAACAGAATTCTTCTATATCAACCCTTCATCTGGCATCATCTTTATCAGGAAGAGACTAACAGATAGTACTCCAAATCAGTACTTGGTATGTTGATTTTTTTTCTTCATCAAATCCTCAAGGATGTTTCAATTATTGGTTAATTTAGATTCAGAGAAACTCTTTATCTTTCAAACACAGTTCTTTACATTTCTCATTATTCTGTTTGAAAACTGTAAGCTCAAGTTAGGTTGATTTGTAAAAAGGAATAAGTGATTTTTAATCAATGATAATGTATAATTAAAAAGACTACCTTGCTGACATTCAAGAACTTATAAAAACATTTAGCAAAAAAAAAAAAATATAAGAGATACACTTGAAGGCATGTAATGTCTATTTTGAGTCAGTGTTATAGAACTACTTGAAAAGGAGAAATTCTAATTTTAATATTTCTTATGTATTTGATAACTTTGTAGTGGTTTATTATTTTAAAATCTTAACTTTAATCAATGGGATTTATGTAGTTTTTTTAAGACAAACTTGAATCAACATTTAATTGTCACTTTAAAATTTGGGACTTGTAACTTGCAAATGGAATTGAATCAATTTAGTGAATTCTTTAAAGGAATGTTTATACTACACACAAATACAGCTTCATTTGATAACTTAATTGTGGCATAGAATCCTTAAAACTCATCCGCCAGGTGGCGTCTTGCTTCATTTTCCAGCTTAAGCTTGAGTTGACGTGCCACAAAATTTCAATTTATGAATCTTGCCTATATTGAAAATATCTACGTTCATAAATAAAATCCTGGATATATAATATACAAATTTCAAAAGATCTTTTTCTTCTGGGATGTATACAGGCATTGACAAAAGGAAAACGGTTATATGCATTGGTGGTAGGAACATCAACTTTTCATTTGGTCAGATCGGTATCTTGTAAAACTGTTGTATTTTACAATATTAGTTTAGAAGTTATAATTCGTACACATTTTGTTTATTACTGTTGTCTAAAACATTATTTCAGCATCATATATATCATTAGATATCATCCACTTTACTGTTTTATGAATGCTTCATTTACTGTGAAAAACATTGAATCTATTTAACAGTTAGTGTATTGAGTTTTTTAGATGAGCTGTTGGTAACGCCATATAATGTGTTGGTAAGGCCATATAATGTGTTGGTAACGCCATATAATGTGTTGGTAACGCCATATAATGTGTTGGTAACGCCATATAATGAATCATGCATGTTCACTTTTGAGGTTCTAATTTGTTTTATTTATTAATTTTTTTTAAGGCAAAAGCTACTACATTTTCAAAGATTACAATTTTGTATTTCAGGTATTAATCAATTCTTCATTTACTTTGGTTAATTTTGAAGGACCGATAATTTTACCAATTTTTGTACTTTTCAAAGTTCTCATCTTAATTTTTGTTTTTTGAACAACTTGACACTTTTCGAAGGTCAGGAAATTTGTGGACACTTTTTGAAGGTCTGGTAATTTTAACAATACTTGTACTTTTTGAGATTTGTATTTTAGACAGTCGTGTTTATTCATGTCCAAACATTTAATGTCAAGTGACTCGTGTTCTCAGTTCCAAGTGATTGCTCGTGATAGTGGTTATCCTCAAAAGAGAGCTCAGGCCTCCGTCCAGATCAACATTGTGAGAGATTCCTTCAGTCCTGTCTTCTCTGTGTCCAACTATGTGGTCACCATTTTGGAAACTACCAACATCAACACAATCATTGAAACTGTTACAGCCACAGATAGAGATCTACAGGTAAAGTGTACAATTTATCAGGGAAAGACAAGCATACAAGAACAAATGTTCATAATGTTACCATAGTTAATACATCTGACACTAAAATAAAATAAAATCAAATTTAACTAATGTATTTTGATAAAAAGTTAACAGTGTTTTTTTTAACAGTGTGTTTGTTTGTAACAGTAAATCGAATGGTCTGGATTGAAGAGGGCATTTGAAATTAATTTTGAATAATTAATGACATCCTGAGACAAACAGCTTTTTGATTTCTTGGAATTATATGATTTATATGTTGACGTACTGGAATACTGGAGCAGTTGTTTCAATAGTAATTTCTTTTTAATTGCATTATTACTATGATTTGACTTCTTAGCAAAAATAAACATCATATGAAGAGTGAAACTTTTCTTTGTCTCTAAATATTGATTTTGATAAACTGGTTCAAATTTGAAAATGCGGTTATGAAAAAAGAAGAAGGGCTCTTTATTCATTGTGGTAGATTGTTCTCCCATGTCTTTTGTAATTTGAAAATGTATTACTCAATTATCATTGATTGAATATTTCTTAATCTTTTATGTGCAGAATGCGATTTTCTATGAGGCAATCGGTGATGGACCAGCTCTAGCCTTCTTTACAATTGATTCAGGAACTGGATCAGTCAGAGTGAGGAACAACCTTAAAGAGAGTGCTCAACAAGTTTATACTGTAAGTACTTTTTCTTTATTTTTTAATTCTTTATTTCTACAGTTGTGGTAACATTTAGCACAAGCAGTCAGACTGCATTTTTTGTTCCTTTACAATAAATGTGTCTCATCTTGGCCTGTTAAGGTAATATAAGATTATATTTGGCATACTTTAGGCATACACAGATGGTTCATGAATACCATATAATGTTATTAATAATATCATCATTGACAGGTTCCCCTTATTTCAAGCTGTATTGAGACCTACAGAAAACCATGCCTGAGTGTGTTTGAAGAGGGAAAGTTCAGTAGAATTTTGCTACAAAATACAAGTTCATTTTTGTCCATATTTTAGATGACTTTATTGTGGAATTCTACTTGGATGATTTTTATTCTCTAATCTACAATTCTAAAGTATATAATAGCATGGAATAAGATCCTTAAGTCCTTATTTTGGGAATGGTTTCCTTTAACCATCAGGTAGAAAAAAGCATCTATTTGAAAGGAATGGCAAAGAAGAAATAAATCAAACAGCACATGTACATGCAAAAAGCATTGCTTTCCTTATTTATTTCAACTTTTCTTGGTAAAAGATATTTCAATCATGTATAATATTTTATTTTCAGCTGAGTCTAAGAGCTTATGACACTTACTACCCAGGCAACATTGCTTTTGCAACTGTCACCATTAATGTCATTCGCAATCCTAATGCCCCAGTATTTGGATTACCTGCTTATACTACAACTGTGAGAGAATCATTAGCAGCTGGAAGTCAAATCATTCAAGTCACAGCTACAGATCTAGATCTTGTAAGTTTGACTTCAGAATTTAAACTTATAATTCTCAATTATTCATTCAGCTACAGGTTTTTATCTAACCTAACTAAACTGCCTGACAGGATTTTTCTTTTCTATCTTGATGTATCATAGTTTTACATTAAAACAATGTAACATGTAGTCTACAATGTAGTGTTGGTAAGATTATAAGGAAGTACACTAATTTAACCTACATTAACTGTATAGCTTGATAAGAATAACATATCCGTGACAATGAATTATCTCATTATTTAATGAAGGTTTTTCTATGTATAGAAATCAACTCTCTGTTTACTGTTTAATTTGATTTTGTAATTGATTAGAGTTCAAAATAAAAAAGCTCCTACTATTTGAATTGCTTTAAAAGATAAATGAGCAAATTAAAATTTGTTTTTGTGTTCAGGACCAGGTTTCTTATGCTCTCCTGGATGTGGACAACTGCCTGGAGTACTTCTATATGTCACCTGACACTGGAGCTTTCTCACTCAGGAAACCACTTTACCTCAACCTCATCAACAGATATGTGGTGAGAACTTAAACATTTTATATTTTATCGGGTGTAAAATCTCTAGGTTAACAAGTTTGCCAAAGGTTTGGTAACTTCAAGATGTTAAAAATGTTTACATACTTTTTATCAATGGTTTGAAACCCTTAATACTTTAAAATAGTTTTTCACTTTTCATTTGGGGTTCTAAACTTTAAACTTTTACAATTTAAGATACTTATCTTCTTTCTGAGCACTTAAAGATGGAGTCTTAGATTAATACTATTTTTAAGGTTAATATGTTATGATTACTTTCCATCCTTTACTGAATCATGTAAGCTCCAATCTTCTCTATCTTCTCTCAGTGCATTGTGGAAGCCAGTGACCAGAGAGGTAAAGAGACCAATGCAACTGTGACTGTCAATGTGT
>JAUUEB010086619.1:0-15390 GCA_032362205.1 Clione limacina | reverse complement strand
GGTGAAAGGTGATAATTTTATTTCCAAAACATCAAATAATTATTTTACTCTAAAAACTAAAGTACTTGACCGAATATTGCCGAGTTTGGTATGTCCAAGTTGATGTTCTGGTGTTGATAATTAATCTGTTATTAGAATTAAGAAATATGCATTTTGATTGCCGACATAATTTGATCTATCAAACGTTACATAAGTACCTTTAAAAATGTGAGTAGAGCTCCCGGTTTTTGCCCCAGGCGTATGGAGGTTTAACAGTCCGCCGCGACCAAGCCTATTGTTCAGTGACAATAACAATGATCTTTGATGAAGACAGTGGGACGCCCGTCTAGTTGAGTGAGCGATTTTTACGGCGAAAACTATCTGGATTTATTAAGAGATAAATAGCAATATAAAGGAAACAATCGTAATTGCTTCATTAAATCCAAGATATTTGCATTTTTATAAATCTATGGTATGTTTGTTATCCTATATTTAAATTACAGTAAAATCCACCCAGAGACTTTGGAGCTTATCACAATGCAAGAAAGTAACCAAGCAAGCAAGCATACAATTCAGTGTATATTGTTATATATTTATTATGATTAGAATACAAATATACAACTTCATTTATCCTCGTGAGAAATTGTGTTTTAAAAACGCTATTATGAATAAATACTATAGTGAAAGCGTTCATAACGTGATAATTAATATTCCAAGCTTCCCATATAAGACGATCCAAATAACATGTTTAGTCGCCGTAAGTTTGAAGTTTTAGGTTTTTGAAACCCTTGACCCTCACTATAAAATGCGAATATAGCAACTCGATCGTACTGACCACTGTACAATGTGCTACATTGTATTCATCAAATAAGCTAAATCAGCAAATCAGACCATTTTGATATACGATGTCAACTAATGTCATAATTACTTGTTCATATTAATTTCTTCGCAGGTGATGGGTTTGACCATTTTAGCAGCGGGCACCAGCATCCCAGATCTCATAACCAGTGTCATCGTAGCCAAAAAAGGATTCGGCGACATGGCCGTTTCTAGTTCTGTTGGCAGTAACATTTTTGACATCACCATAGGGTAAGCCAATTATTGACATTGCTCATCGCTGTATGTAGCTCCAAGTCTAGTGTTACAGTGACATTACAAAAATGTAACATTAGAATTAGGTCTATCAGTCACTGTCACTGCTATATCTCGCTATGTAAAAATTCGGGCACTGGCATTGGTGTAATACGCTCTGTAACACCTAGCTGTTACCATAAGGTTATTCGATCACTGTCATTGCCGTAACTAGCTTTATAACACCTATACAGTCAGTTGAAAAAGTAACTTTGGGTTCGATTTTTCTTCATAAGTACCGTTCTTTGAGAACATTTTTATTAATAAATTGGTATATACCCATCTAAACTTTGCTTTTGAAATTGATACTTCGCCAATAACAATTCTTTTGTAGCTATGTAGAATATTGCGCTGTGCTTCTGTTTTTGTGTTTTGCTTGTATGGGAATTTTGTTTTGTAGTTACAGGACAGTTTTTTATTGATTGACAACCACATTGAAAGAATGGACTTGCCTTTTGTAAGCCAAGATAAAACCTAATTGAAAACATTTGGAGTCAAATTCAAAGGAAGGGATTAGACGTTATTAGAGCGTGACTTTGAAGCAAATCAAGATTATTTATTTAATTCATTATTAATGATATCTGGAACACTATCTAACCGATAAACAATGTATTGAGAATGTACCATCATTAATTATAGTAAAGAGAACAAGTATCCTTCACTAGTGCAAATGGATATTACCCAAAATATCGACATGTTCTTTGATTTCTCTTTTGTCTCGCAATCAACTTCATTGTGTTACTTCTGAAATGTTAACATGGTTACGGCCTTTTGGTTTATTGATTTTTTTTTCATTCGAGTTCTGAAGTCCCAATTTAAAGGCAAAAATAAAAGTTGTATGCATCATGTTATTAGATTGATTTCGGTACCAAAGTAATCATAATTTATCCAACTTTAATTTGATATGCGAAATGAGCGTGTTTGACTTTAGGAACGCAACTTATTCTTGAATAATTCAACCTGAACTTACTTTTGCAACTGACTATAGGTTCAAATTCTAAAATTCGGTCAGTGACATTTCTAGTTATAAGCTCTGTAACATCAATACATTAACATTATGCAGTTCCATCAATATAATGAGATGGTATAAGCTCAGTAACATATTTAAATTGAATTTGTATAATTCAGTCATTTTTATTGCTGTAATGAGCTCTGTGATAATTTTGCCGTCACGATTAGGTTATTCGACCACCCAGTAGCATTAATGTATGCAGTTATACAAATTATTTGACATCACTATTAGGCAAGTCGGAGATGTCACAAAGAAGAAGAAGAATAAGTGACTTTAATAGATACTTTAACTGCATATAGTGTCATGTGATGTGAATATTACTTTTACTTGTCAGGAAAAGATGATAAACCAATTATCAATATTAGGAGATGTCACAAAAAATTTTAAATCGTACTTGTGTTTAAAAATGGTAAACTTGTCAGTATGTAAATAACCATCAATTAAGAAAAAAATCTGATATTTTTTGTATTATTTTGCTTTGCCCAAGAAGATTCAGAAAGAAAAATCATTATTTACTGCTGCCATCACGTATTGACACCTCCTGCCTCACAAGGTGTCATAGTTCGATCCACTGGTTCTGATCTAAAAATGTTCCTTTCAATCGAAAGAAATCAATTTATGTACACGACAATATGAAACGGTATCAAAGAAAGAAAAAAATAATTGGGTACAACGGTAAGGACATGTGTCGCAAGATGTATTTTCCTAAACAGAGCATTTATTAGATAAACAATACACACATATTATGTGCAAGTTGGTACTGATTTGACGTAGAAGAAGTTTTATACTGATAAAAGATCGTTTTTTTACCATTTGACGTACATGAAAAGTACTGACAAAATAACGTTTTCGTAATGTAGTAGAAATGTTTACAAAATACGGTATCTTACCATTTGATGTAAAACAAATGTACTGACAAGTAATACGTGCCTTTGTTCTGTCCACAGGCTTCCTGTCCCCTGGATGTTGTATAGCGCCATTAACGACGGAGACGCGTATTCTGTGAGCAGTAAAGGTCTCCTTTGCTCCATCTTTCTCTTGTTTATTATGTTGATGGCAGTAGTCTCATGTATTGCTATCAGCGGCTGGAAGATGAGCAAACTTCTGGGGATCGCCATGATGGGCTTGTACCTGGTGTTCGTCACGATAGCTGTTATGTTGGAATATAATATCATCGTATGTCCAGATGTATGATCAACATGACGTCATCGTATGTCCATCCGTCTGATGAATATTTGACTTCAATGACGTTATGCCCCAATCCATGAAACCTGTGATAATAAATTATCTTTATTTTTGTGTGTACTAAGTATGACGTCATTATGTGTGAAGAGGTATATGAAAGTTGTAGAAAGCATTCACAAAGTGATTAACGATCGTCTCTCTATTTTGTTGATTTTTATTGTCATAATGTTTGGACATAGATAGCGGCATATTTATAAAACAGCTGATATTTACTTATAGCTTTGACTTTGTTAAGAGAGATACCGTAGCATAGGTGATCTACAACTTTCTACTTTTCGACATGTCTTTAATATTACTAAGGGGGGGGGTGACTTTGCAACAGAAAGGGAGAAATGTCCGTGCATATCCATGGTTCTCTGATTTCCCTTTAGAAATGTCACAACTATATACATACCGTTCATCAGATATGGCTGTTGCTGCACCGTTCATCATATAAAGACTGTTGTTGCAGCATTAAGCTCATTTTTATGAGGGCGAAGCTAGAATGATCATTTAAGGTAAGAGTGGTTCGTTAAATATTGAACGTTTTTACGATTTCACATAGGTTGTTTGTGTTATTAATTTCGAGTAGTTATAAATCACTGTGTAATACTTAATGGCAGCGTTACAAGCAAAATTGTAGGGATATATTAACATAACAGTGTAACATCAATCTAAAGTATATCTCACTTTTAAATATATGAATTCAATCTTAAGTGCTTTATCTTGTGGCCAATCTGGCATATTAAAAACATTCTGGAATGTCGACAGGATATTTTGAAAAGACAGAGACAAAAGTCAAATCAGTGTACATGTCTGAAAGATAAAACTCGGATTAAGAGTTTTCTTCTTCTCCTCTGTTACGAGTTGCAGCATCAAATTTGATGTTTAATGCACTTTTTCAAAATTATTTTTACTAAGAAAGGGTATGCAAGGATTTAAAAAATAACCCAATGTCTATTTAGTCTAGAAGAGAAAGTTTGAAATATTCCGTATTTTTACAATATTCTCATTAATGTAATGAATACTTGAATTGTCTTTAAAAAAATAAATACATCGTTATTAGAACTATGTGAAATATATCTTGATGTATGTACAAAGATATCACAAGTATATTGCATCATATCATTGTTCAATTGAACTAACAGTGAAGAATCTTCCCTTATCGGTCTTCATAATAGTTATTGTCTGTGTTTTTCGAACAACCTTTCACATTATATCCTAATATTGTTTTTGATAATGTAGACAAATATTGATATGGGAATCAATATTATTTTTCACGTTACATAACATTTTTGTCAGTCTGATGTAACACCACTTACTGGTACAGGAATACGTACGTTTACCTCAAGAAGTGTCATTAAGATGTGACGAGTAGTTTTCGAACAATTTTCATTAGATTAAATGACTTAAATATATATTTTCTATAGACTGTGACCTTCATGAATTTTGTTTAAACCTAACAATTTTCATCTCTTCCATGAAATCATCACTATTTCTTCCACACAGAGAACAGATTATATGACATTATGTAAAGTAAATTCATCCACATGGCGTGGTTATTTGCAGGTTTTCATCTGAAAGAAAACGTAATATATAACGATATATTTAAAAACGTTTTACCTGAAAGGACAAAGTTGAATCAAAACTCATTTTTGACGATTTAAGTGAAAACAGATTCGATAAGTGCCAGAATTTGCGCTGTCAAGAATAAGGCAAAGAAAAATATCCAACTAAAGTCAAACGCACAAATGATTTGTTTCATAAATTAGGCGTACATAAAGTTATAGATTCCTTTTTTTGGTCAAACATTTGAACATTTTATTTAACAAATTCGACTTCGATAATGTTTAGATAAGCGTGATAGCTAATTTTTAGCTTCTTTTATTCATGATATTGCCTTGTGACAGAATAAGTCAGAGTAGTTAAGAGTATTTTCGTATGCGATCATTGTTAATTATATAATATTGATTTTAGCCGTGGTATAAATGTGTGACTATACCTTTTCGTAAGTTAGGCTTTTACGCAGTCTTCTCTTTCTCGCTGTGTTGATTTGTTTTTAGCTGAGGATTTTGTTTATCTTGTAAGGGTTTAGATTGGTTAATTGTATTTCATGATAATAATATTGATATCTTACTTTGAGCTTTCTTATGGTTATGATATGAACTGACTGTGATGGTATGCTAATTATGTGATACAACTTGGTAGCGAACAATATACGCTTCCGGCCATTAACTCTTGTTTTATCACGTGTAATTTGTAACTGTTGCAAGGACTTAAAACATACTGGTTGTATCGGTTAGGTAATATTTATCAGGTTTTAAGATAATCATTTAAATTGACGTACGGCAATTTCAACAATCACGTGGTTTTCAGCAGTTTATGTCACCAAATCAAAACTAGCCTTTGAAAAGCTAAGCAGTGTGCAATGATTGGTTGTTTCATAGCATACGATGTCGCTACTAAAGAAGAACCAAATTCTAACATTACAAAGAAATATCAAGAGATCGATCACTGCTATTTTAAGAAAGTGACATTATTGAAAAAAAGCCATCCTATGTGAAAATGAGTAGGTTCTGGTTTAACCGGTTGACCTTTAGCCAAGCTAGGGGATGTAGAAATTGTTACATTATACTTAGTAAATACTATCTTTTTAATCTTTTTGTTGACCCTTAAATGCACTTTATAGAGCTTCTTTTAACTTTTCAGTTTATTTAAAGCAATGGATTAACGGTTATATTTTCAATTCATAACAGAAAAGATTTGGCACATGTGTGTATAAAGAATAAAAAAGCATTAACATTAACTGTTGGCGGTATGGTATAAGCTTTATTGTATCAATGTCATAGTACAATAGAGTATGATATAGATCATCGTTTGATCACATTATTATATTTGTAGGGATGGTTGTACTGATATAGGAATGATACTGATAATAAATGATATCCTAGTAAAGCGTTTATGTGTAAAAACTGCACGTATTTTATTAAAATATTGTAGTCAACCCGCTTCCCTGTTCTGTAAAAATCATTCATATCACACGGTTTAAAAAAGAAATTATTTAAACGACTCTTAAGCAAGGAAATAGTTATATGAAGACGTTTCAAAGTTAAGTATGTTGATGCGAAAGAAATATAGTAAATGGTTTAGTAATAGCATATAGGTCTACTTCTCCGGTTTATTCTGTTGAATAAAAATATTCGCAAATTTAGGTTTACTTACAATGCGTTGCTTAAGTATGATGAGTTTAGGACAATCTAAAAGTGAATTATTTTAACTTTTTTGATTTCGGTCTATTTACACATGTCAGTACAACTAGTATCTTTTTTCAAATTCCAGGTTTAGCAACTTTGTATGTAAAGTTTAAAAAATCCTGTATCCGATACATTAAGAGGTGTTTTCAAATATTCTTATTTATATTTTTGGTGAAATATCTATCAGTTTGTATTTAGCTGAACAATTCGAAATTTTTATTATACCATAGACATTTATAAATGATAAATAACTGTTTATATTGAGTGATGCATGTTTAGGTATTCAATCACCTTTAGAAGACAATGCACATCAGCCAGTTTTTTTTAATATTCAACCATCAATGCAGGACAAGCAAATATTTTTTATTATATATTGTGAATTCATTACAGCTTGAGTAAAACTACAGAAAATAAAATAAGACATGAAAACATAAATGATAAAAGAAGAGTTCAAATTTAACTTAGCGAGAAGCTATCGGGATTTTAAGTTGTAAGTAACTTATAACAAAGCGGCTGTGGTGTCACTATTTCCGACATTGATGACAGCTCATGTATTAAGCAACAACAATATGGTTTGACCTATATGCAGTTTTATTTTAGTGTTTTTGCTACTTTAGATTTTTCTTTGTACAATTTCAATAATATTTACATATCGTTTAGGCTATTTTCTTTACTTTGCTGTTAGAATATATTTCTACTTATCATATGAAACTATCTTTCATATTTCTAAATTATTTCTTAACCTACCTGATTGTTTTGAAAATCTCGAACGATGGGTTGGTACGTTAACAATCCTAATATGAAGTTTCGTTTCAACTGTGGTAGATCTAATTTTTTAAGAGTAATTTTTAGTGTGAAATAAGAGAGGCAACTGGGGAATGTAGAAGACAAATTAGTACGTATATGTGGGTTGGAATGAACGTGAGAAAGAAAGACGGAAAGAGAAAATTGAAGCTAGAAAACAGATCTTGAAGATCTATCTCAATGTTATTAATAAGATCTCATTCTACAAGATACTGAGATTTTTTAAAGTCTTATTTTAGCAATATCTGTTTCATATTTTTGAAGTGCGTCTTGGAAATATTTTGTTAATAAGACATGTATATATTAAAATGATATAAATTGTGGCTTGTATTGCATGAATCTTATGATAAGAGGGGTTGACCGCAAACGCAACAATGGCTTTATCCTGAAGCCGAAAATATCCGCTGAATATTGCTAAAGACGCATACTCTTATTACTGATTAAGAATCGGTTTCGCGCAATGCGCACTTTCAAGAACGAAGACTTGCTATTCCTAAAATGAGATCGTTTTCTCTTATATTAAAGCAGTTGCGCTAGTATTGTTTTGCGATCGACCCCTTCACATTTTGTTTTGAAAATGATAAATATATTAATAAGTTGTCAATATTTGCTTATTCATTTTTAAACACATGATGAGTTGTTTGCATAAAAACAAAAACAGAAAAATACAAGTTATTACTTATAGGGCATTTTGGTTACTCTTTGATATAAAAGGAAACATTACGCTAAAACAAAGAGATACTACAGGATTATGATAAGGTAGAGTGATTTTAAATCATATAACCCAACTTTGATACAATCTTTAAATTGTATAGACATAATAATCACGTACTATGTTATACTTGTTGGTAAAAGTATATTTCGATAGGAACAGTTTATTTAATGCTACACATGATTCATTTTGTTTTTTAATCACGAAAGTAGGGCGAAGGAAATCACATGGCAATTATTCTATGGGTATTTTAACAATAAAAGGAATAAAAAACACACATATTTATTTACTTTGTTAATTAAATATTTTCCAAATCACAGCACTTTTGCACTTAGAATTCAGCACGCACTTATGTTTAATTAAATAGAAAAGTAAGTATTGATAGTAAGTTTATTTAGCAATGAAAGTATCAATAGTCATCTCAAACAAGCTCAAAAACACATCAACACACACATAAACACACGCACACATTTTTGTTATTATCAATTTCCCCCTTCTCATACAGACACCAACAAAAACCATCAAATTTTAATCAAATTTTGAAATACGTGTTAGATCAAGTCAATTTGTTTGTTCCTATGTCACCAAGATACTCGTCATTACTTTCTTCATCATATGAGGTTGCAAGACGTGGTGTCATCTATAATTCTATGAGTTGTTTGCTTGTCTTCTTTAAAGAATATGTTAATCAACCATATATGTCACCATCTACAATATGATTTTGTATATTTTTCAAAACCGATCACATTATGTCTTGAATTATACTTTTTTGTGATATTTACGAGGTGACCCTTAAACCATCCATGAATAACTTTTACCATATGTTTGACCCCTAAACCATCCACTTATAACTTTTACCATTTGTTGCCATCTGAGATCGCCTTGAGTTAAACATCTATTTAGTCAAATGCAAAATGGAGATTATTTTATACCGCGTTTTTACCATACACTTTATTTGTTTACCCCCGTTGTCATTGTGAAAATACACTATTTATCACACTATAAATGACTTGTTCACGTTGCTTTGGTTTGATTGTTTCCGTGTGCGTTTACAGCACATTCCAGAATGAAATTGAAAAAATTCTTTCACTACCCATTTAAAGACCATTTATCCCTATTTAGGCATGACCTAAGCCTGCGATTACTAATCACCCATCACCCCATTTGCCTCTGTGAATACTATTTAACATTCCACTGGAATGCCTTCCCTTTTTATCTGCATATATATTCGTCCTGCAAAAATAAGATCATTTTTTGTATTTATCTTTTTCACAGATTTTCCCAGTTTGATTCTAACTTGTCTTTCCATTTCTCTTTCCGTTGAATTTAATGTTTGTTTTGCAATGTTGTATTTCAAAGTCATATTGTTATATAATTTATTATGAAATTTGTATTGAAGAGTCTGTGACTGTTGATGGAGTGTAATGACAGCAGCAACTTAATGATATGCTATTACATATGAAGATTACTTGTCTGGTATACTAGGACAATGCGAAATTATATGGTACATCGTTGAACCCATATCATAACAACATGATGTTCCAAAGGCATTATCTGGAACCCTTTACAGACTATCATTAACCAAATGGAAATATGTCCGGTAAATCAATTCTGCTTGATAACAATTTATTATTTTTTAAATGTTGATGCTTATAAAATACTAATAGGGTTGAAATTCAAGCGATAATGGTGTGATTAATGAGAGCAAATATAAAGACAGTATAAATACAGCATGCATGTATGGATCACCGTCCGCAATGGTTTGGTCCAAGGAATGTGCACCGCATATTTACCTCTGTAAGTAATCCCTTGTCAGTCAAGTGGGAGCGTCTATGTGACGAAGGTATCTTGGGAAGGGAATTCAGTCCAGACTAACTAACACAATTATTCTTAGTGCTTTTGCCCTGTGGATGTCGCTTTTACTTAACCGGGTGCCATTTGATACACTTGCGCAATCACAACCTTTACAGATTGGCTCGTATATCTCACAATGAGATATCGCTTTTTCCCGATGACTGTATCTTGGTAACGTTAGTAAAAGAAATGAAAATGATGAAAGAAGCACATTGAGGCGGCTATCAAATGTAGACTTCTAGACGCAGCAACTTGTGATAGCGAGAAGCGCCTTCTGGTAAATAATTCTATTCGTTAGAAACTCCTGTCTATGCTTCTACTTCTAATGGGATAACATTCCAGTCTCAAAGGATTTGCCAATGTTCGTTTTCTTGAATTGTAACTAATGAGAATGGAGGAGACCTACAGTCAAACCAATCATAAACTTGTTGGTATTTTAAAAAAATGTGCGTAGACCCAACACACTTTTTCTTGAAAAATGTTTCTACTTTCGCGAAGAAGGGATTTTGTATTTTCGTAAGGTTGTATCTTTCGCATGTACATGCATGAAAAAAAGAGGTTAAAAGGAAAAATACTCAACATGAAAAGATCCAGAACCATCGTGAAAGATATTTCTCGTACACAACTCGTATTGTAATTTTCTAAAGCAGTGATGCAGGTTGTCTTATAAAAAGCAGCGATAGTCCAGAGTAGATATGAGATTATATAGCGTAACCTAAACAAAATTGCAAAAAACTATTCTAAGGTGGTTTTGGGTACTATGGGCTGTAGTTTATAACAGAAAAAAGTCTTCCAAAATCTGCTGTGTGTAAGTAGGTCAAATAATGGTTTTAAGATTTGCATATTTTACTAAATATAGCCATTAAAAAGCGTCTAATAGTCAAAACACTAAAATAAACAAGTATCTAGAATAACGGTTACATGGGTATGAACATGTATGTATTTTTTGATATCTAACAGAATAAAATATGCTCTTTGATGGTATACTAAATATACTACAATACTTGCATAGTAGTCTTAAAAAGAACTAGGTCAAAATTTGCATATTTGACAGTTTATGGGCACGAGAAAGCGTTTCATAGTCAAAACAGTTACAACTAGAATATAATTAAAAAGTGTCCATATGTTTGGACATTAATCTGATTAATTTATTGAAAATGTCAAATGAAAAGGTCAAGGTCATTTCCAAGGTAAAAATAGCATTTTCAAGCTGTTTGTCCTCGAGTTTCTTTCTTTTGAATTTGAAAATGACCTTGAATGTAATTTTTTTAATCACCATAAAACAATTTTTGCAGTTTTTTCAGGGTCAAACCATATCTGCACTCGACTACTATTAAGAAGCAAACAGAGGACAAGTATTATGAAATTCGCGATGTAAAAGAGTCAAGCTTTCCAGACCGATTAATTGTAAAGTATATTTTAGTGTATGAAAATTATTGGGAGTATGAAAGTGTACAATGTCATCCTAATTATAGAAAATAATTCGAAAACAACTAGACCAATTTGGTATTAGAGTCTGGAAAGACTAAATTATATTTCAAAATTTATACGTTTGACACTCTGCAATTCTCGACTATATCTTAGTCGTTGCAGAGTTAAATGCAATAAAAGGGGACTATCATCATTTTACATTTTTCTGGTATCACAATATTTACCCGAAATCTAAATTAAAAAAAGATTAAGTTTCAGTCCAATATATTCTTTTTGATTTATGCATTTTTCTGAATAATGGACACATACTGTTATAAAACTGTGATAACATTTTGAATACTAACTCTACCCCCTTTTCCCTTGTGTGATATTGTTAACAATAAATGTCTTTTTGTGAATCTGTAAATTTATCAATTTTGCCATCTGAGAAATATGAATTATAAAGGATAAATGGTAAAAGAAATAAGATATATATTTTTTCAATGAACGGTCACTGCGTATTCTACTTTATTAATTTTGACGGTCATTTAGATTCAATCTTTTGTTCTAAGACTTCAGAATATGGAACGAATGCCCCCAAGCGATCAAAGTGACATTAAGAAACATGCATTACTAAATTTAAATTTCGATTGTACTACATATTGAAGGCACAAATGCAAGCTTTTCTTGTTGGGTTCGTCCAAGCAGTCAGAAAACAAAACGCACAGAATCTAAAAAACAACCATTTTTATCGTACATAAATGCCCGCAATATTGAATTAAAGGGAGGGAATAATTTTGTTCGAAAAAATTGTACATGCTACGTTTTTCCTATTGTGATCTTCTGTCTACTTGTGAGTTCGTATCTGTGCAAGATAAAAATATTTCTTTGATCTTGTCAGAGATTTGCGTGTCTGGTTTTATTTGATTATTTTCTCTGTGAGAACTTATAATTTGTAAATCATGTATTGAGCGGAATACGCAGTGGTTGAAATTAAAAGAGGAAAGTTTGCCATTTTTGACGTTATTATTATGTGTAGAAGTTGATGAGATGAAAACCAGTCAATAACCGTGTTATTTTGCACATTATAATATTATAATGCTCTTACATAAATAAACCATGACATTTTAATATAGTTTGTATTGTATTGATATGTCAAATCCTGCGTATTTATAAACATGATAAGACTGTCTGCGCATCTTGGTCAAATATAGGATTGAAAACTTTACAATTTTATAAGGATTTATTAATCTTTCAGGTTCTTAAGTTCAATTTCAAATGATTATTGTAGGCTTTTGGTCAATTCAAAGCAAAAAGATAAGGAAAATATCACATTGCGATTCTTGGCAACGATTACTTGGCAAAGAAGGACAATAAAATAAATCTGTATTGTTTGTATCTTTCCCTTTAAATGATCAAAGATATATTGATAATATACTGATAGGCATTATTTAACTAGAAATGATCTTAGGGCTTTAGTGATACGATTAACCCTCTGCGATATAATATAGTAAAATTAAATCCATAGTAAATTACCGTTATCACGCTGTAAATTATCTGGCAATAACAATTCATTGATTTTATGACAACAGATATATAATATACCAAATGCGTTTGAAAACAAATAACCGATTATTTGGAAATTTATCAATATATTAAGAACATGTCTATTATAAATTTGATGTATCGATATATTATACTTTGTTATATCACCGAGCTCTGGCAAAATGTGGTGTCAGAATTTGATAAAAGGATGCTTAGAATAGATTATTGAATATTGTTAAGTTTTTGACGGGTTGCTAGCACAATACAATTATTTTCTACTCTATCTTTCGAATATATTTCATAATCAATATTGATTACATGTATTTATATATCATAGCAAACAATGATTTGATTATGTTTATTTGTGTGCAGGTTCGAAGGTGGCGTCACGGCTATTAACACAACACATGTTTTATTGTTTTCTGAGCAATTTGGTTGATGTAGGCAGATACTAGTGGTTGGCGCTTGTTGTTGTGTTGGTTGATGTAGGCAGATAATAGGGGTTGGCGCTCGTTGTCGTGCAAGAAGCTATTTTATTGACTATTAAAAAGGAAGCACACTTAACTGGTCTTATTCGGCTGTAGGTTTTTTCATGTTAAATGTTGTGTTCGGATCAATCAGCCACGGTACTAATGTATTAAAATATGGCAGAAGCTTTACTATTTCCATCACAATATGGTAAGTTACACCGACGACGGTGCTACTCAGATTTCTTTAACCAAAAACGTTCCTTGCATAGTGTATTAATACTCTCCCATATTACCAGGTTTGTGTGGCCGGAGTCAAAATTTTCCGGCTTTCAGCTCCGGCTCCAGACTATATAATTGACCGGCTCCGGCACTGTCACTGGCACTGGCTCCGGCTCCAGACAGCTCAAAGTTTCCCGGCTCCCAACCTTAACATTTTTCGTCTCCAGACAGTAAAACAGACACCAAACGAACAAAATGTGCCACAGCTGTGCGCGTTAAATATTCTTCTAATAACTTACTTCTGTCATGCTCATTTTGAATTAACTATAATGAGTGGCAAAAGTTACGCGAAAATGTATTCAAAGTTTTAAATTCCTCAAACGGTCACTTAAAGTCGAAGAAAATTCTTGAAAATTCGTCATAAGTTTTGTCTTACATATGACATCATTTCGTGAATAATTTGAGAAAATATGCCAGATAGAAATGCTGAGTAAGAGGCTTTTGTAAAGGACCTAAAAGGGATACAAAAACTGCGATGGTATCAATATATGGCATTGTCAAGTGTCATTTTTTACCTTTCTGGATCTCTCAGCATTATGGGTATCTAACACTGAAAATAGTAAATTTATTGAATACTTTTTGAGAAAATCGTTTTTTGTAAACATCGCTCAAATAGAAAATATCAAATTGTGTCGAACTTCGACAAGATATCCCAAATTTGACATAAAAAACGGATTGCCCGTATTGAAATACCACTAAAAACATATTTTGTATGTCTGAATACATGGATTTGGCTCAAAAGATTTAAAAATATCGAAATAGCCGCCATATTGAATGATGTCACATGCAATGAAATCAAGCATAGCCCCGCTTCAACATTAAATCATCTCCTAACACACAAAATCTTCAATGATTATTCAGCCAATCTAGAGACGTTTTTCATATCAAGCTGGTGCATGGTGTTACTGTTGACAGAGATATTATAGAAGACTCGGAAAAACATGCTTGCTAAACCTAGT
Organism: Clione limacina; assembly: GCA_032362205.1. Lineage (NCBI taxonomy): Eukaryota > Metazoa > Mollusca > Gastropoda > Pteropoda > Clionidae > Clione > Clione limacina. The sequence continues at coordinate 757 of JAUUEB010086619.1, read as the reverse complement.
ATATATCGTTGCAATTTCAACATTTTCCTCGTATGTTAAAGTGTTTTTTTTATATTAAATGGTTGGGAGGCTGATGAATTATATATCTCAGAGATGCGGTCGAAGGGAAATAAAAATAGATAAAACACATGGATTATTTGTCTGTGTTACGTCCCCTTAATATACATATCTATAAAAAATATACACTGAATTGTATCGTTGTTTGGTTGCTTGATTGCTTGCGTGACTATTAGCTCCAAAGTCTCAGAGTGGATTTGGCTGTAATTTAAACATAGGATAACAAACATACTAAAGGTGAACTTGGGCTAATAAAACTTATGAAAATACAAATTTGGATTAAATGAAGCAATCACGATTCTTTCCTATATTCTCATCTAACTGAAGACAATTTACCTTTGATTTTTTACGGCACCTTACAAACCCCGCCTCATCTAGCTCGGTGACCGTCCCAAGAAAAAGATAAAGAAAAAAAGAAAAAGTCGCCGACGACAAAGAACACAATGACAACAAATTGACACCCGTGACAAAATCGCTCACAGATTATTTGACAGTGTTTTTATTTTTTTTTCATTACACTCAGTTGAAGACGTCTTGTTATACGTTTTTAAAACTTTCTGTTGTATTCATACCTTTGTTTTTTTTGATTTTATGTATTGTTCTTAAACACTATTGACAGACAGACATACATACATACATACATACATACATACATACATACATACAGACAGACAGACAGACAGACAGACAGACAGACAGA